>JAECUM010001899.1:0-148880 GCA_016617855.1 Megalonaias nervosa | reverse complement strand
GATGTTTTCCTTCACGTCCGTGCCTGAAGTATATAAAAGTATAGCGTTCGTCATTCGCGCCATTCAACACAGAATACAAGATGGATCTTTTTAACAAGTTGACAGACAGTTGGTGGTGGATGATAGATGGAGTCCATGTGGTGGAAAGACTTCAAATGGAGTGGAGGCTTGAAGTCAGCCTAGACTTTATGACAAGTATGAAAGTAGCAAGTTATGAACTACAAGGCATAATAGTGGAGGAAGCGGATAAGTTGAGAGGCTTCAACTATCCAAAATATGTCAGAGTAGGCACATTGAAGCAGACCCTTGATGTTGTCACCAAAATAAGGTGTTTTTTGGAAGACACATTCATTTTAACAGAATGGTCTTTTGTCGGAAAAGGCTTAGAAAATGTCAAGAAAGCGGAAGACCTAATGAGAAAAGTACTGGAAGAAGAAGTAAAGAAGATCAAGGAGACGTGGGCAAAAGAGAGGAAGGAAAAGGAAAACAAAAAGAAGAAAGAAGAGTTTGAGAAACTAAATCAGAACTGGATGAAAATCCAACAAAAATTCAGAGCTCTCGGACATCCTGACTGGATGCCCGAAGAAGAAAAGAAGAAAGTAATTATTCAAAAAGTCAGGACATGGTGGAAGAACTGGAGAAGATAAAAGAAGAAGAACCCAAAGGCCCTTTTCAGGGCCACTTCCAATGCCTCGAAAAGATCTTAATTTTCATTTTATCTCCACCCTAAACGAATATATATAAAACCCTTCCTCTACTAAAAAAAACACGACCGCTCTTGATTCGTGTTTGTCTATAGCCCTCTCTCAGGTAGCTTGACGTCACAGTACTTCTCTTTTTGCTACATTGTTACCAGTGTGACGTCATGCCACCTGTCTCTTATCGCTCTACAAACCCACAGTCTCCTAGTCACCGCTCTACAAAATTTCCATTGTCGCTATACAGGCCCAGGGTGTTCTAGGCCCTCTACTCCATTTTCCATTGTCGCTATACAGGCCCAGGGTGTTCTAGTCCCTCTACTCCATTTTCCATTGTCGCTATACAGGCCCAGGGTGTTGACCTACTTCTTGGGGCTATACTGGCCCAGGGGGGGTCTGTAATGCTAATTCCCATTGTCGCTACGGTAACCCACTATACTACTGATGTAGCTGCTGCTCAACCAACCCGAGAAATACTTGAAGATATTGACGCAGCTCGTGCAGAAACAGGTGAAATAAAGGAGCGTATGTCAAAACCAGAACAACAACAACAACAAAAGAACCAGAACAAGCGCGAGAGAAAACTAAATTAACTGATAAATTTACCGAAGAAAGCATCGCAGCAATAAAAAAATTTGGAAGTTTAAGCGAATTATACGCGTATACAGCGCATAGTTTTAATCATCGAGGAAAAGTTTTAAAACCCGAGTACGCCAATGATAATATAAGTCGTGAAATATGGTACAAATGGATATATCGCTTATACTATGGAGTTCATCAGGCCCGAAATGATGATATAATATATATTACATTTGTTAATGGAGTAGATAACTATCTTGTATTATACCAGCAACAACAAATAAAAACACAATTACAACAACAACCACAAAAACGACAACAAAAAACAACTAGTCCAATAACAACTGAGGAGGAAGAAGAAGAAGAACAACTACAAGAACAAGAACGAGAACAACTACGAGAACAAGAACGAGAACAACAAGAACGAATACGATAATAACAAGAACGAGAACAACAAACAAGACAAAATTTCCAATTATTACGAAGACAATTACAAGAATCAAAACAACTACAAGGACAAGTACGAAAACGAAAACAAAAAACAATTATTCCAATAACAAGTGAGAAAGAAGAAGAATACCAGGATACTCCCGGCGCAATTGGAAGTGGTATCGGTGGTCTTATTGCTTGCCCGGACAACGTTGTCGCCGACGTAGACAGACTTGAAATTCTCTTGGGTGGAAAACGCGCCGGCAATAACTCCCCAGAAATCATCAACGAGGCAGCCGCGATTTGTCAGCGATTATTCACAGGCGGTATCATGGATAATTAATGTTTACCGGGCTCTCATCGATGAAATCGTCGATGATTACCACAGTGATTAAGCAGTTAGATGTAATGACTAAAAATAAGATGATTATCCATAATGCCCAACGTGCCCCGGTCATGGTCAGGGTGATAAATTCGAGATTACCAACTAATAAAGCGATCTACGGAGATGGACTCGGTGATGTTGTTCAGGGTTTATTCAGAAGGTTAGCCTCAAAAGTAATACCGATTGCAAAGCAACTGGGGATGAAAGCTATTGACGTTGTTCGTGAAAAAGGTATTGGTGCTGTTGTTGATGTTGCCGGGAAAGCATTCTCTGCAATCAAGGATAGACTAGCACGATTAATACGACGAAAGCCGCAACCAGTAAAATTGCCCAGCACTAAGGTTATGCCTGCAAATGTTAGTAAAATAATAAATCAAACTGCAAATCAAAAACTAGCAGAGTTGGCTAGTGTACCCACGTCAGAAAAAGAAAAAAATATAACTGCTAGTCTGAAAGCAGTAAGTGGTCTTCGTGTTAGAAAAACACAATAATAATAAAGATGTTCAAGCGTGTATCCGATCCCGCACTCGACATGGACGCGCCAGTACTCAAAGATGATTCTGTGCGTGATTATCAATATTATTCTTATCACGCACGAGAACCAAATCAGCGTGGGAGAATTGAATTACAAGTTCAAGACACAAGCAAATATTTCTTGCCCGCTGAGGCATTCATTGAGATCGAAGGTGAAATTTTAAAAACAGATAATACCAATTATGACCCCAATGTTATGTTGGTTTTGTCAACAACGACATTATGGCGTTATTTGACAAGGCCGAGTACGTCATCGACGGAGTAAACATTGAAATAATTCACAACGACGTCGACGTTGCCACGACGATACTTGGTCTTGCGCGATACAGCGATGACTATTCAAGATCAGCTGTTCCATCAATGATGTTTGCCAAGGACACTTCTGAGTTTTCTGACAACAGACAGTATAACATAAGACGACCAAGAAACAGAACCGACAACGCTGACGCTGATGTGTGGCCGGTGGTTCATGCTGCTAATGCCGAATTCAACTTAGAATTTACAACACGTCGATCAATGCTGAAAGGTAACATAAGTTTTTCATGTGCAATTCCACTATCGCATATCTTTTGATTCTGCAGAAATGTTAGAAAAGTTATTTTCGGAGCCAAGCACATAGTTGTACTTGTAAGAAAAGCCACCGACGATGATGCTATCTGGCACCCCATCGGTGATACAAGAAAAGTAACGCCGACAGAACTTTTGTTGTGGATGCCAACAATGGTACCATCAATCGCTGAAAAGCAATGTTTGCTCTCTTTCATGAGTCAAGGTGGTAAATCAACGTTGTCTTGGTTGACAACATAGTTAAAGTGATATTAATGGGGTATTTACATGGAAAATAGCATCACAGCAAGGTATTTCTGCGCAGCGATATATATTTGTTGCGCTCCAATATACTGCACGATTAAACTCACAAATAAGTAGTGCAATGAGATTTGACCAACTTGGCGTTTCTGAAATATCATTGAGGATAAATGCACATCAAGAACCCTCCAAGAGTATAATATTGAATTTTGAGCACAATCATGTGGCACGTGCATATCATCGTTTGATGACATCCATGGGGCGTGATCAAAATATTGATTCTGATTTACAAAAATCGCAGCTAGATTTTACAACGTTGTATCCGATCTATTACTTTTCGCTAGAACACCTTGATTTATTCAGACAATCTGTCGTTGGTATAGACTTTCGGGCTCGTGTAGCACGAGGAGGTATTGCCAATTATAGAGCAATCGCAGTTATGCTCAGCAATAAGACAATGCTACTTGAAGGTGTTGGTGGCCGCATGAGTCATTGATACCCCAGTTGAAAACATGTAAATGTTTTCCAAACATGTAATTGAATCGTTCATGATATTCTAAATGTCATATCATCATGTCAACGTCAGTCTGACTCCTGGTCAGATTAAAAAACTGCAATCAGCATCAAAAGAAAACTGTGGAGTAAAAGTATCACTAAAACAAGAACAAATCACAGGTGGTTCAAATAAACTATCACTGACAGAACGTCAACTCGGGCACTTCAATGAAGCAAACAATCAAAAACCGGCATTTGACTTAATCTTTCTGTGGGTTCAATTAAAGACATCGCTAAGACGGGTGGTATATTTCCACTTCTGCTGCGTTACCGGCAATAATCGCCGCTGCAGCCCCAACTGTTGCAAAAGCTGCTGCGTTGGGCGCTGTTGGAACTGCTGCTGGGATGGTATTAAAGAAAGCAACAGATCACGGAATAAAATGACCTAAAAAAAAAAAAAAGGGAAAAGGATGAAGACTTCCATGAACTCCTCCTTGGTACTGAAAGGGTTGAAGGTTTCCCGGGACATTTCGTTGATTCTTCCTATGTCCAATTTCGATTTACTTTATGCCGCTAAACAACTAAACATCAAAAACTTCAGAGGTGTTTTTATGCGTGATCAATTATCGTACAAACCAAACAATGTTGAAACTGGTATCATTAATCTCGATAAAAACTCTGGCCCAGGTACTCATTGGGTTCCATGCGCGATTGATCCACGTGGAATTGTTTATTTTGATTCGTATGGACTGGAACCACCAAAAGAATTTTTAAAATATGTCAACGGGCTTCAAAATATCCCAATCTGGTATTCAACGTTACCAACACAAGCATTAACAGATCCGCCAATATGTGGCCGTGACGTACTCGCTGTGCTCGACACTGTATCATCATCAACACCACCACCTCGTAAAGTCGTGCATGAGTATACATCGTGGTCCAACGTGTTAAACAGGTATTAAAGTATAATGGTAGATATTTACGGAAGATCAGCTAAGACTAAAACCCAACAAACAGTTGATTTATCTGAGTATGCAACTCTTGATCATCTCAGGAATGAAATTGATGATCTTTTAAATCTTGCAAGCGTAGATAGTAATGAAGTCGTTATTTTTCAGGATAAACAAGGACGATTAAAATCAAGTCATATATATCCAGTTAACAGACATCCTTGTACGAATTACAAATGCGCTCAAAGGCAACATTGTTATATTTGATGAAAACGGTAGAATGCAAGATTCTGGAAATTCAATCAACAATTATGCTAAGAAAACCGGCGATGCATTCACTTGTAACATTGTCTTGAATCGAAACAAAATTAGCGGCCTTGGAAATCCGTCCGCGGACATCGACGCTGCAACAAAACAATACATCGATGATCAATAATCCAAGTTAACAGTGGTATGATGCGTGCATTTCTCGACATGAACAACAATGGAATTAATAATCTCAGAACACCAGAATCAGATTTCGACGCTGCAACGAAGAAATACGTCGACGATAGCAACATCCCGATGACAACTTCGTTGACGACAATCAACGATGGAATGATTGCATTTAGAACTGAATTTTCTAATCACGTCCAAACGTTTATGAATTTTCGTAGAAACGTAAACAGAGCCATTATTGATTTTTTTAGAAGTCCAGCAGTTGTTGACGTAAAACTTTCCGATATTAACACAAGACTAGAAGATATTGCAATTGGAATTCCTGCTATAGTTAAAAAACTAATCTGATTAAAATTCCTCACAAGCAGATCAGCCAACAAGTATACACAGTATCATCAGGATCATCAACATGGTCACAGCCAAATAACACTATTAAACATACTGCGGAAGTCCCTGGTGTGTACAGGCTGTCTGTGTTCAGCGCTGCAAAATTTAGGATATTTACCACGTATCCATGGCGTCATTCAACCTTTAATTTTTCTGGAACTGTGTCTATTGTGTTAAATAAAGATGCCAAAGAAATATTTATACTGGAACCATCTGATAAAAAATTAACCGCAGCGTCTTACTGGTGGTGTCTGGAATTTGTCGCTGAAACACCTCAATTAATTACTTAAAATATATAATGATCGATACTAACCAATACAGGTACAATCAAGTATATGGATGGCAGAAACAAATAAAAGATGTCATTGACGAGCACATAACAAAAGTTAAAAAATATCGCCAACGCATAGTAGTTATTGACGTAGTTGTATATTCGACGTCCGCGCTCATCGCTGGAACTGGTGTATTACTGTCTACGGTAACGATGGCATCGCCTGCGGTTGCAACAATCTGTGTTTCATCCACGACAACAATCACTGGTGTTTTTAATATCATCGCAAAGAAGATAGCTACATGTACAAACGCAAAATTACACGAGTACACAATTAAACTACACGCGGCAACAATAGCATACTTCAAACTGTCATTGTTGATTTCGTTGCATCTCAGTGATGGTGAAATATCCACTGATGAGTTCACAGATATAATGAAAACTTACAATTTGATGTATTTGACAAAAAAATAGAAGATCCTATTCGATACTTGGATCTATAAATTAATGAGGCATGATAATCCTGATTTGAAATCAGGGGTTTAGAATAATAATGTCAGAGTTACTGCAACAGATAGTCACTAATACAACACCGTTGAAAACCGCAATGATATCAGTAAGTTCAACCAACCCTGAATTCAGCATGGTTTTTCCAACTGCAATACCAGCGAAATAAATAGCGCCAGCACAATTACGATTTTATTATAGTTGGCCAAACATTAGATCAAAGCCGTTTGGTGGGCTGCAACCAAATAAATCACTGGTATTTGAAAATAAAAATAAACACGACGGAACTCCCGATTGGCAAGTTGTAAGTATACCCACGGGCAGTTATCAAATAGAACAGATCAACGATGAATTCCAGCGCAGAATCAAATCTATCACAGGAAAAGAATCCAAAATATCAATTACTGTTCATGAGCCAACTTTGTCGACTGCGATTGAAATAAACTCACTCGACTACGCCGTTGATATATATTCTTCATCGATTACAACCGTATTAGCATGGCCAGAAACTCCACGGGTTTATCAAGGACCACCAGAACCAACCAAAGATGAATTCCTCATGACTGAAAAATAAAATTCATGGAGATTCCAGAATATAAAAATCTATATCCATGAACAGTTGATGAATATTTTATTGATGGTACTGAAAGAATTCCTCATCTGAAAGAAATTTATACAGAGGGACCTCCAGAATGGCTCTTTAGTAAACAACCCATTATTGATGTAAATAAAGCAATGAATGATGAATTTAATAGAGTTTCTGTCGATGTTAAAAATTTAATCACCAGCATAATACAACACTACATCGAGGACACAAAAAAGTATCATCGAAACAATTCATCACTTGAATCAAATTGCATCAGATTTTGATTACATCAAACATGTTTTAGCTAAAAATGTATAATTTAAAATTGATTCCTCTGCCTGGTATATATATTCAAGAAATAACCAATAATCTTACATCGCTAATGAAGGTTCCTAATTTTGTTGATATCAATGAATTCTTTCCACGAATCATGGAGAAAAATAAATCCGCCAGCAAACATTCTTAGACATAATAACATCCGTACTCGGAAGGTCGTCATATCTTGCTGGGTATTGTAAATATAACATCAACGATCGCGGTCAACATTGTTTGTGACGTCATTGATGGTAGCTATCAAGTAGATCTTGAAAAATCCAGTCAGGCACAGCAAGGATACTTTTATATTCGTTTACGCCGCAAGTCTCGCCAGGATCTTTAATTACATTTAAAACCAATTAATCCTGTTTCTCTGAGATGTTATAATCCGTTATTGTCGCAGATACATTTCAAACTTACTGACCAAACCGGACACTTGCTGGATTTGAGAGAAGAATCACTAAATATAAATCTGTATGTGAGATCGTAATGAAAACAAAAAAAAAAGGTCAAATCAATTATCCGAGTAAAATACTATTCTGAATAAATATTATTATTCTGAATCTGAATAAAAATAAGTATTTTTTTTACTGCAGTCAAAAATGAATTATCTCTCTTGACATAATCTCCCTCAAATATCTTATACGAGCATTCACAATCTTTTTTGATTCGTATTCGTGAGACAATTCCGATCTAATTTTTTTCGATTGCGTGTGCGAGGGGAACAAATAGTTTCATCTGCACATCTGAACTCTGCCAAGGATTGTAACATTGCTTGTTGAATCAACTTTATGAATCAGCTGGTATATTTATTTTCAAATTTTCGTTGTTGTAATGATTCAAAATCACACATAATTTTTTCAGAATTAAGTTCATCAGATATTTTTATACTGTCATGTTGTGATTTTTCAATCGCAGAAATATTAGCATTAATATTTTCATGATTCATTATATAATATTTATTTAAAATAAAAATATTTCTGAATATAAAATTAAAATATTTTTATTCTGATTCAGAAATATTTTTATTTTTTATATTCAGAAATATTTTTATTCTGATTCAGAAATATTTTTATTTTTATATTCAGAAGTTTTATTTGTCCGTGTGTGTGGGGTATACCCTTCAGTGAAGTTGAGAGCTCACATTATCGCTACTGTTTATTTTTAAGGGCTTTCATGTATATCAAACCCCAAAGAGAGTGCAAAACTGCACGTTTGATGTGGTGAGGAGGTGTACATGGGGTGGAGCCCCAAATTATTATTAGAAAAAATCGGCAATACCGCCCCTCCATCGACAATGTGTCAGTCACGGGATAGAACTCTAGACCTCAAGTATCAGAATTCGCCACTCTAACACTGCACCACGGACTCATATTTATATGTTTCAGAAATTATGATGTTACCTATGCCGAATAAATAAACTACAGTGTGGATTTATTTTAATTTCTAAAATAAATCTGCTGGATGTCATTTGTAAACAGATGTTGCATGACCTACTGAGTGGCAATTGAATACATACAGGTCTATTATATTGAAGATCTAAAAATAACTTACCTGGAATTTGCATGCAAAAAATGTACATCAAACTTGTGAATGATCTGAATTTATCAGAGTGAAAAGGTGTAAATATCCTTCTCTGTTACAAATTATACTGATCCACAGACAGCTAATCGCTTACAGACAGTTATGTTACTAAATACAACACACAAAAAAAGAATCGCGGTTATGTAATGGTATGCAGTAACAGGCGGGACAACTACTTAACTACTCTATCAGAGAGAGCTTTGCCTGACGGAATTATCTCTCCATGTGTGTGATAATGAAACGCGATTCTTTGTTCGTATTTATTTGAAAATGACTTGATTATATTATCTGCGACACGTTTTACTGAAGGTGGGACATTATCAAAATATTTAGCAGTTGCATATATCGAATGAAATATTATTTCTTTGCCTGTCTCTACATTTGTAGATACAACTGACCTTGGCGAATTACCATTATCACCGGTTCCTCTGAATTTGCAATTCTGTGTCACAGCTCGCAAATTAAAGAGCTGTCCTTTGGATCTGAATTAATATGATCAATCCAAAATAACATTCGTAGATAAATCTATGTGAGAAATACTTTTTCCCCCAGCGCCAAACATGATATAACCAGTATTAGTGACAAAACCGTTTTTTTTTTTAATCAACAGTTCCTGATGATACCATCTCGAGATGCCTCATAATTTTTAATGATGGGATGTTTTACAAATTCATTTTGTTCCATTTGTATAATATTATTTGTCTAAATCATTATTTTGAAAATATGGCGAGATAATCTTAGGCGGTTTTCATGGGAGATTCGACTCCATCGGCATTATTTTTTAATCATAATAACGTTTTAGTTCCCTGTATTTTTTAACACCGCGTTGCACACACAACTGAGTTGCTCCTCTGACCCCAACACCACACTGTAAACACGGTTTTGGTCCTCGACTCCCTCTTCGAACGCTTTGCATATGATATCCACAGAATTCATTTATGCCAAGTTCTGTTACAAGGAACTGAATAACCGATCATGAGCCACTTGCATTTTTTGTTTGCTTGAATCATTATATATATATATATAATTATACTTCAATTTAAATATATATTTGTCTTAATTATAATATGGAAGAGTTTGAGAGATTATCTGCAATTAAGCCTTCTAGAACCAGATTCGATCTCGACCAAATACCGAAACCTAAATTTAGTTTTTCAATGCAATATCTGGCTTTGGTGAATAGTGATATAACTGATTGTATCAGTAAAGCCAAGCGAAGATGGTGCGGCTTGTGTGGTCAACATTCAGAGTCAAAAGTGTTGTTGATGCCACAATGAACGATGAGCGAGGACGGAAGATTATTAACTATCTCAATGATGAAAGATATTTTATTCTAATAAAATTTAATGTAGAGACAGACGACACTTGGATTATCCATGACAAACATGACCCTGTCCGTGTACATGTTGGAAGTAGTATGGTCACGTTGAGTAAAAATTCCAAACCAGGAACATTGACTGGTATTGACAAACCATATTATGAACGATCGAATCCTGTGACTGCAGTTGTTTATGCATTGTATCCGATAAATAGTAAACCTAGCGCTGATGATCTCAAACTGATGAAACTATCAAGGATAAATTGTGTAGCTGAGCGAGTTACAGAACACTTCACAAACGCGATAAGTGGAAACAGTTTAATCGATTTGCGATGTAAAAAAATAAATACGTGGGCAGAAACAGGTAAAGATACCGGAGTGTCTATCAAAGATGTCGCTGAACTGAAAAAAAATATTAAGATTTCCAATATGAGTGAAGATATTAACCGGAGAGATTTTATACAAATCAAAATATGAATCAAGAGGAGCTCTGATAGAAATTATTGATCATAACGCACATGCATGGACATCGACAATAACAATATTTCCACAAGACAGAACAGTTAAATTTTATAATGATTATATATTTGATTTTATCAGAAATATCAGTATGAGTGACCCTGTGTCCGTGTGGTTATTTCAAAGTTCAGAATCTGTGAACTATGATCAGTTTGTACGACCTAGCGGAGAAATTTATTGTTCGGAACCGCTCCTCGAAGAAATGAAAAATCTTGCTTTGAAATATACTGACGATGTCAGGGCTGAACAATTACTGAATAATTGTTTTACCGTTCCATCATATTGCTGCTCACTTTGCTCAGGAGAACAATTCATGGAAACCGACACGATTGGAATTTCTTGTTGATGTCCAAAGTAGTTGTATCGAATACGGACACAGCGGATTGTGAAATACTAAATACGATTACAAGGACGTTATCTCAGTTGATATGGTCGCATGTTATCCTGGAAGTTTCCTTGGGTACGGAGAGTATTCTGAATACTTTAAGAGATTTGGACATCCAACACATGAGATGACCAGAGTTGCGATAAACAGACCCCTGCCAGATTTTGATTTGATCGGATTCGCCTGTCTAGGGTCGTTTTTGTTTATGGAAAATCTCCATCCGATTGTTTATGTGTGGTTTGGAAGACATTTCTCAGAAAAATATTGGGCTCCAACAGTTTTATTACGATATATGCTTTGTAATAAAATTTTAATATCGTTGGTTGTAAGTAAAGCGATATCAGATCATTCACAAAAACAAGTTTGGTTGCCACAACAAAAGAAATATTCTGATGATGAAAATCCTGATATAACTGAATATGAAAATAAAGTTGCAAAAGATCTCAGCAGAAAAATAATCGGTAAGTTCACACAAGGAAGTTCATGTGATCATAAACGACATTGTACAAGATTAATTATGGACGATGCCGAACTCGATTTTATAATTGCTGATACAACGGAGAGAACACATTCATAAGTCTAAGTAATGCTTATTCGTCTAATGTACAATCATTGTGAGCATTTTTCCTGCTTAAAACTTGTTCAATTTTGACCATGTAAAGTGGTCCCCCTACACATCCTATTATGAAAGAACGCCTCTCTGAAGAGACTGCTTTTTGTCAGCAGCAGGAGTGGCCTTTGACAGGTTTAACTGTAGAATACAAGTTGTTTGTAAGGTGAATATTGTATTAAAAATCCTTCCACATGTCCACCAATGTCAAAGGTTAGAACAAAACTACACTGACCTTTCATTTAATGTTTTCTTGTCTTTCTTAATTTTAATGGCACTTTCTATCATGATGAGAAATTTGAGTTGAGTGCCTTTCTCCCAAGGTTACGGAGACAGCTGACTTGTGTGGCATGAGTGCATTTCCCCAAGGTGACTCAGAGGCAACTGATCTGGACTGGGAAGTGCCTTTCGCCCTGTGTTACACAATGGCAGCCGACTTGGACTGGTTTAAGTGCCTTTCCCCAAGGATACAGAGGCAGCTGACCTGGACTGGTCTGAGTGCCATTCCCCAAGGATACAGAGGCAGCTGACCTGGACTGGACTGAGTGCCTTTCCCCAAGGTGAAGCAGATGCAGCTGACCTGACTACTTCAAGTGCCTTTCCCCAAGGATACAGAGACAGTTGACCTGGTCTGGTGTGGGTGGGTATCTAATACCAATATTAGTACCCCTACTTTGTGGATGGGGTACTAACATAAGCTTATGTGTATCAACGGAACAGCCAGGTACAATTCACACATGTAGCTTTCTCAGCCTACTACCAAAATTTGGACACATTTCCTACTGAAAAAAACGTCCTCTTATTTAATATTACAATGAAGAAATTTTAAAATATGTGTAAATATTGTTTACCTAACAAATTTTAAAATACGTGTAAATACCGTTTACCTAACAAATTTTTAAAATATGTGTAAATATTGTTTACCTAACAAATTTTAAAATGTGTAAATATTGTTTACCTAACAAATTTTTAAAATATGCGTAAATATTGTTTACCTAACAAATTTTAAAATATGTGTAAATATTGTTTACCATTTTATTCTAATTTTAAAATATGTGTAAATATTGTTTACCATTTTATTCTAATTTTCTTTTATGTCCACCATATTAGTTCAACTTATAACTACTTCTGTTTTGGACATTGCAGCCTTATTTGGAACGGTAAACAGATTATAGCAAATTTGGTATACATTGAACAATGTATTATAGATCACCCATATATGGCATAGCAAGCCTTATTTGGAAAGTGAATTACCATGAGACTCTTGTGTTATCTGTCATGGTGGACAAAGTATAGTTAGTGTACACATACCAAAGCAGTGTAATACGATACCTATCAATGAGACACATGTTCCTAGTCAGTGTAATATGACACCTATTGATGGGACACATGTTCCTAGACAGAGCAGTGTATTATCACACTTATCGATGATACACATGTTCCTAGTCAGAGCAGTGTAATATGACATCTATCAATGAGACATGAATTCCTAATCAGAGCAGTGTAATATCACATCTATTGATGAGACACGTATTCCTGGTCAGTGTAATATGACACCTATCGATGAGACACGTGTTCCTAGTCAGAGCAGTGTAATATGACACCTATCTATGAGACATGTGTTCCCATTCAGAGCAGTGTAACATGACACCTACTGATGAGACGTGTTCCTAGTCCAAGCAGTGTAACATGACACCTACCAATGGGACACATGTTCCTATTCAGATCAGTGTAATATGACTCCTATCGATGGGACATGTGTTCCTAGTCAGTGTAATATGACACTTATCAATGGCACGTGTTCCTCGTCAGTGTAGACACATTTTCCTAGCCAGCGTAATACAACAATTATCAATGGGACACGTGTTCCTAGTCAATGTAATATGACACTTATCAATGGGACACATTTCTAGTCAGTGTAATATGACACCTATCGATGGGACACATGTTCCTAGTCAGAGCAGTGTAATACAACACCTATCAATGGAACACGTGTTTGTAGTCAGTGTAATATGACACCTATGTGACACATTCCTAGTCAGTGTAATGACACTTATCAATGGGACATGTGTTCCTAGTCAGTGTAAAATGACACCTATCGATGGGACACATTCCTAGTCAGCGTAATATGACACCTATCAATGGGACACATGTTCCTAGTCAGAGCACTGTAATATGATACCTTTAAGCATCAAAAAGTTTTTACTATGTGTCTCTTGTGATAAACATTAAAAGGTCAAATAAAATGAAGATTACAAAAGAGTTTTGTTCTTTTTTTTGTTTTAATTTGAATGGTGCTTCCAACACATCCACTATATCATGCAGAGGAAATAAGAGCTAAGTGCCTTTCCCAAGGTCACACTCAGGCAACTGATCCTAAAATTATGTCAGGCAATCTACCTCCATGGTTCCCCACAGGATCACAAAACAACATAATATGTTAGAATCAAAGTCAGCACTTTAATAATCAAGACAGTTCAGACAAATGCCATATCTTTTCTCCAAGAACATAACGTAAATCTAGATCTAGGCCAGGTCCAATAGCAGACCTAAAATTAGAAATATTTGATTTGCATCAAGAAATAACCCTGTCAACACCATATATTTGAAATTAATGTTATTTAAAAATTTTGTCCAGTGAAAGTATAGGTAAAAGTCAAAATTGATGGCCAATTCAAGACAGGGTCAACTCAACCGTCTCCTTTTGTATCGTCAACAGCAAGACTGAGGAAGTATGGCCACTTGTTTAAATACTTTATCAGCTCAAACAGTCCTTGGCGTGTCTCCATCAACTAATTAGTCATTTAGATTTTGCGGTTTGAATCCCTCAGATGGTGCTTTCAGTCTTCCTCCCCATCAACTTCTCCGTCGTCATTGGTATTACCTGCGATAGCTTTTCCAGCCTTCTTCTTCTTCTTCTTGGCTGCCTTTCTTGAAGCCGAAGTTGCCAAAAGGTTCTAAAGCAAGAGAAAATATGATAGTAAATAAACTTATGATACACAAATAAGCTGACAAGGTTCAAACTTGGGGCTCAACTAGGGCTGCATCTAAAACTGGACATGAAAAGAATGTCTGTTCCCACCACCAGACCCAAACACAGCACTTACAGGTGTAAAATTTACATATTTTGCAATTTCATGTCAAATGACCTTGAACTCTGATGTATCAATCCAGACTAAATGGACACTGCCATTCCTTAAACGTGAAGTAACTATGAAGTTGATATAAATTTGGTTCATGAAACTTGAGGAAGTGGACTTGTCAGGTTACCTATGAAGTCTGGTGTAAACTGAACGCTTGACTCTTGGCATTTATAACAGAAACCAAATAGAAAACACATCTGCTCTAGTGACAATGATCTTTCAGAGAACCACACAATTGAGTCCAAGTATAGTCCCCTAAAGGAAATAAAAAGCCCACATACAGTCCCCTGAAGGAAATCTATGAAGCACTGCCAACAATGCACGATTACTAGATGTACCGACCCTAACAAGGCTATCTCAACAAGGCAGTCAGTATTGTCCCCAAGTCAATCAATTTTTATTCTGGTGTAACAAAATTTTATGTGCTGTCAACTTGGAGAAATATGCATTTAAAAAGTTCAGAAGTGTGATCTAATGAAGCACTGGTAGGATTATGTTTAAAATTCATCAATTACATTTACAACTTAATGACCTCCAGTTCAGAAACTGCAGTTCCAAACCTCATAAAGGTGAGTATTTCTTGCAGGATCTCTCAATTCAATGTAATCTTTGTTTTGTAGTTTCAATTTCGTGTGGTGGTGAAAATCATCTCTCCCACAAAAGCAATCCACATATCGACATATGATGTTCAATCTGTGCTGTTTTGGGATGCTTACTGTCCATCTTACCTTCAACATGTTTTGCTAGTTGGAACAGATCAATACATCAGAAGTATTCCTGTGAAGTTTAGTTTTCCTGGCAAACTCCACCTGACTCTAAAACAATACTTTGATTCCGAGAAAACCAATATCATGAACTTGCAATGATTGTATTTCATAGTTTTGGTTATTATTTCCCTAGTCTGTAATTAAAGGGTCATGTCAGAAAGACCTGAAGTTAAATCATATGGGATGACATGTCAGTATTATTATATGGTCTCTACTTTGTCCCTGTCTGTCTGTTCCTTTGGCATATGACGAGGTCATCATCCTCTACAAGGTTTTGTTTATTAAAGACTTGTTAAATACCAATTTGGTAATAAATCTCTTTTTCTATCAATCTTTTCATCTGCCTGTCTGTTCCCTGAGGTCCTCATCAACTATACTCTACAACATTCGCTACAGATCTTCATGCAATACCAATACGATGTATCTGTCTGTATGTTCCCAGTACATACCTTGAGCTGTTCATCTTCTATACTGTACTCTGTGTTATACAGATCCCTTTCAAATGGTAGGCCGGTTATTTTCAGTGGTCCATTGGGCATCAGAATCAAAGTGAATTTGAACTGAGCCACATAATCACCTAAAAAGAAACATTATGGACTTCATTTTTTTGTTATGTCACCAAAATACAGACCTGTTTACCCTGACAGGTGTCTATCAGAAGTTTGGCAATGTCTGTAATATTAGCCAACAGTCCGAAGTTACTTCTAACAACATTGGCAACTGGTATAAAATTAAGTTTTGATGAATCTCTTAATGGATTTAGCTGTTCTTGCTATAGATGCTGTCAGCTAATCAACTCCCATATCTTCTCTACCCATTACAATCTGCTAGAATTGGCTAATGTAATTTTACAATCCCTGCCTTCATTTCAAAGAAGACCATCTTGTCTGTCACTCTTGGCGATGTTAAAACCTACTGCCTTATTTTACTGGTCAACAACGTCAAAATTGCAGGCCTGACCTCACTCATAAGTCAACCGATGCTTGAAAGTATTGCGATAGAGAATTTGCAAGCACTTCAACTAGTGAGCTGAAGAGCCTAATCTATGCATATTACTCTTGTATCCTGTATATTTGTACAAGACTGTCCTTGGATCATGGTCCATATCTCTGTAAAATGTTTATTAGAAACTAGAGGAAAATATTGACAGATCTGTATTAAAAGAAAATAATGCAGTTTTAAGAAAATATTTTAGTGATCTGGATGGGGGGGGGGAGAAAAAAAGAGATCCCCTCTGTTTCCATCTTGAAATGATTATTAAGCATGGTTTATAAATTCCACTGTCTCATAATTGCCCATTAAAGCATCACCACTTCCACCCCTACTTTCCTTTTACTAATAGTACATGTGACCATAGAATGCAGACCTTCTCTCTCGTACAGGACATTGTAAGGCTGCATTAGCTCATGTTTCACACACTCCACGACTCCCATCTTGGCTTTCCTTTCGTCTTCAAATAACCTGAAAAACAAGTGCAACATAATTACACATGTGCCTCAGGAATGGTATAGATCTATATGTGCTAAGATGTCATTAAGTAGACGCAATGCCTAAACTGGACCCTAAATCACCCCCATTTAAAGACTGCAATGCCTAATCTGGACTCTACCTAAACTGGACCCTAAATCATCCCCATTTAAAGACTTCAATGCCTAAATTGGACCCTAAATCACCCCCATTTAGATAGATTTAGTGAATACTGATACTCCAAACCAACAAATCTGGAACAGTCCTAAATTCTCACGGCATGAATTTGTATAATTGTATAACATACACCCAAATGAATATAATTATAGCCTTCTTTCATCACCTATATACATCTTTTATCATACACCAACTAATGTGAATTAGTCAGGAATTTTATATAAAAGCAATATCCAGGTCTATTAGCAATAACCAGGTTCTACTAGCAACATCCAGGGTCGATTAGAAATAATCTGGGTCTGTTAGCAATAACCAGGGTCTATTAGAAATAACCAGGTCAGTTAGCAATAATAGCCAGGATCTGTTAGCATTAACCAGGCTCTATTCTACAACTGAAAATTTAGAGTGGAAATTTCCATCTCCACTGCAAAAACAAAAAAGAAATTTTTTTAATCAGATAGGAGGAATTTAAGGAAGAAATAATGGTAGGTTTTAAAACTGTGTTGCACAATTTTAGTACAGCTGATATTGCAGAGCAATTTTTTGTAAAGAAATTCACACAAATCCTGCAATCAATTAACATACAAGAAACACCAAATATCGTCAAAACTGTTGACATATTTTCCAAGATCACAACCTTTAGAAACATTCTCAGTTTAAAGCTTTGTGGTGGGAAGGCCGTGTGGCTGAGTGGTCCAAGGCACTCCCCTTAACTCATATCTCACCTGTGTTCACTTGGGTTCAAGTCTCAGGCTTGGTCAACCTGAGTATGTGAGAAAGCTTGCCAGTAGCTTTCAGTGCATCGGTGGATCTTCCTTCAGCAAATATACTGGCCACCATGTATACCAAGCTTTCTCACATACTTATGTTGGTCAAAGCAAAAATTATACAGCCTATGATGTGCTGCAAAGTGGCATTAAACTTGTACCAATAATAAAGCTCTGTGGAATTTCTGTCTACTGACTTGATTTGCGTATATCATGGTATATATCTTCATAATACAACCTAAGATAAATTAAAATATAAATTTGTTTAGGAAAAAAATTGCTTGAAAAAGAATAACAACAAAAGAGGTTCACCTGCTTTAAATAAGTTGACAAGTCTATGACAATGTGAATACAAGTGTAAGGCAGAGCAAAATCCAACTGGAATTCAGTCTCCAGAGTGGAAACATGCTCAGCCAATCTGATAAAAGATTGTCTTATTAATATGCACAGATCTTGCTAACCAATCAGATGCAAGGTCATATCATTGATATTAAAGAATTTCACTCCTTTACCAGGGGTGGAAACAGCCTCCCAAAAAAACCCTGAAAATATTTCATGCATCTCCAGGGCACATGTTGAGTGAGAAATTTCACAAGTAACCAAAAACATGCACAACCCTTTCAAAATCATCAAAACATGTAAGAAAAGATTAACTATTATTATCACTTATTAACTTGAATACTCTTTCATTGTTTTCACAAGTCTCTTGTAAAGAACTGTTTATACCCCTTCTTTCAGCTTGTATGAAACTGTTTTTCGAACAACCCGAGGTGCTGTTATGAGGCAAAAAAAAAAAGTTTCTTATTGCACTGGTTTTAAATTAGGTCAGGTAGTTTTTTTTAAAAATAAACATCATATAATAATGATTAGTATAAATAATGTACTAAGCACTTCAAGTACTGGGCTGATGCAGCTCAATTAGATGCACATATTAATTTTGGGGTAGGTGGGGTTTATTATTCTCTTTTTTTTTTTCTGAAATTTTTTAAATCAGGGTGAAAAGGGTGCTGGCATCGTTAACAAAAAACTGGGATGGTCAGCTGACCCGAGACACTTTCTTTTGGCCTGAGGTGGTCACTGTCATAGTCAAAGATTAAAGTCAGGGGTCACGCTACCAGGCAAAGTGGGTGAAAAAGTCGCCTGAGAAATGTAAACTTCGCCTTCTTCTGTTAGGAAAGCGAAAACGACTTTGCCCTCTGATTTTTCGGACGTAAAATGGCTGTAGATTATGACTTTTGAGATGCCCCCTCGCTGTAGACTGGCACTGTTGTAATCCAAGGCGAAATGTATTTACGTGGTGTTGATACCAATCAGCTTACAGCGACTAAGAAATTCTTGCACATTCATATGCAAGTTTTAATAGCTAGCTGATCATTAACCCTTTCTGTAGCAAGATATCACTGCTTGATTTCATGAAGTTGGGCATACTGTGCTATAATCAAAATATACCAAAGTCTGCTTAAAATCAAATCAGATATATGGACCAGAATAGTAACAAGCAACTGTAAACTAATCGATGATGAATGATAGATGTAGGGCCATGTCACAAGTTCACTTGATCATAGTCTTGTGAGCCGATAGTTGAATGAATGATGTACAGCTTACCTGAGTGTAAAAGGCATTAGGCCAAACTTCTTGTCTGTCTCACTCAAAAATTCTGGAAAATAAAGAAAAACTTGTTGTACAACTCATAGGCTAAATAAATTAGATGAAGGGATGTTATAATAGGAAATCCAAAATAAAACAAGACATCAGGTTACAGGGAGTAATACGATTTTCAACATGGCTCTCATGATCGCCATGTTAGATATCAGATTGGCACCTTTCCACTTAGGACCATCTAAGCATTTCAAGAAGTTTTTTGGGGAAAGTAAAGTATCGATTATGGCCAGAAATTTAAGAAATGTAGCGATAACATGATTTTCAAGATGGTCACTGTCATGGCCATAATCAAGTCAAAATTGGCATTAGTTTCATTTACTCCCAACTAGACATGACAAGTCTTTCTGTGAAAACCCCAATTTAGATACAGCTATTCAATGTGAAGTAGTGATAATTTTCAAATTGGACACTTGGTGGCCATACTGGATGTCTTAACAGCACAGTTTTCATTTCATAAAAAAAATAATTCAGTGAAAGCCTCATGTCGACATGACCATCCAATGAGTAGCAATAACATAGTTTTCAACATTGCCACTGTGATGGCCATATTGGATGTGCAAGAGGCACTATTTTTATTTAGGACCAACCAGACATCACAATTGTCCAGTGAAAAACCCATGGTAATATTACAGACCTGCCAACCCTAACAAACTGGTCTCAATAAGGCAGTTAATTTTTTTCTGAAACTCTGACAGTTTTCAGTAAGGTGTAATAAACTATCATGTATTGCTATTGTAAAGCTGGATCACATGTAGTTAAAAAGTTCAGTATTCAAAACTGCTGCAGCGACAGTAAACACTATGTTCAACTGAAAAGTTTGTAAAGTAAACGCAGACCTTATTTACTTCTTGTACAGCTGTATAAACTTCAGTTACAAACCATAAGCAGCTTAATGGCTTATTGTTATCTCTCAACTTGATGTAATTCTTCAAATTATTTTTAAATATTTCACATGACATTAATCTTATGTTGCCACGAGACATACTCAAATCGACATGTGATGTCCAATAAACGTCACTGTGTCCCTTCCTGCTTTTATCCACAAGAATCTTAATATTCCTTTTATTCTTCTGTTCTGTTTATTAACACTTTTTAAGATGCTTATTTTACTTTTTGTCTTCAACATACATCGCTTGCTTAATGCCATTTTTGAAACATTCTATAATCAAGTTTGATCATGCAGACCATTATCATGAAAATATATGTGTAGTTTAAAGCATCTGAGGTACTACTGTAAAATTAGTCTGGTTCCCTGGCTATCTCCACTAAATCTAATACAAGACCAGGATCCATATCAAACGCTGACAAGCCAATCATCTGGATTATCCCACATCAATCATATTTTAGTAGTTTTTGCATGTATTCTGTGTTTTAAGGGTCATTATCATAAGAATTATGGCTAAATTGTTGGCAGGTTTGATATTGCTTTAACAAGGTTTTCAAGATGGCCATTGCCATGGCAATTTTATTAATAACAAATTGGGACCAAAATTCAGGACCAACTAGACATCAATAAGACTTTTAGTGAAAACCATATGCTGATATGACCATCCATTCCGGAGGGCTAGCAATAACACGATTTAGAAAATGATCACTGTGGTGGCCAAATTGGATGTCCAAGAGGCACTACTTTCATTAACATGGTTCCCCTAACTACGTGATACAAAAATTGCGAGAATGTTTTTTTTTTCGAGGTTCACTTGTAACCTTTACTTTAACATAATTAAGAGAAAATTATTTAGAAAATGTGAATTGAAAAAATTAAAAGCTATTTCTGTTTCGAGACTTCACAATAACATCTGAATTAGACATGGCTATGTATTAAACTACAAGTGTAACTACTGGAATTCATATAAATTTGCATGCAACTCATTTTAATTTGCACTCATTACTAGACTCATTTTAATTTATGTTCATTACTACAACAATTTTAATTTACGCTCATTACTACTCATTTTAATTTACTCATTACTACACCAATTTTAATTTACACTCATTACTACACTCATTTAAATTTACACTTATTACTACATTAATTTTAATTTATGCTCATTACTACACTCATTTTAATTTACGCTCATTACTACACATTTTAATTTACACTTATTACTATATTAATACTCATTTTAATTTACCCTCATTACTAAATTCATTTTAATTTATGCTCATTACTACACTGATTTTAATTTACACTCATTACTACACTGATTTTAATTTACACTCATTAATACACTCATTTTAATTTGCACTAATTACGGAGACCGCTCCAGTAGCCTAAGTGATTAGAGTGTCCGCCTCGGATGCGGGTTTGAACCCTGGACAAGTCATACCAAAGACTTTTAAATCTGGTACTAACAGCTGCCTTGCTTGGCACTCAGCATTAAGGACTGGTCAGCCTGGTGTCAGGATAATGCGACTGGGTGGGACATGTCTGTAGCATGATGCCCATGTGCGAGACCACTATAAACTGTCACACTGCAGACATCGCAGCAATATGACTGAAAAATTGTTAAAGCTAATTAAAAAATCCAAATCACACACACACACACACACATACACTCATTACTACACTCATTACTACACTAATTTTAATTTACACTCATTACTAATTTTAATTTACACTCATTACTATACTTGTTTTAATTTACACTCATTAGTACACTACTTATGCTCTTACTAATATAAGCACTGGTACCCAAAATACCTGATACAGTAAAAACTGGATTGTGAGACCACTGCTATGAAAGACCACCTGTCTTGAGACCAGGTTCTCCATGCACAGACTTATTGGTTATAGAGTTATGACCTGGGAGGCCACCATCTTGAGAAACCATTATTTTAAGGCAGAAGGGGTGGTCTTTCAAGACAGGTTCTACTGAACTGAGTGGGTTTTAAACCTGCTGTCTTCACTTTAAACAAAATATTTTCATGATCTGAAACCATTTTAGTATAAAGTTGACATCAGGTGCCTTTGTAAATAACAAAGTCTGCTTCCTTTGCAACGTGATCTGGACTGACAACATGTAGGCAGAAATAATTGTTATTGTTGTCTCGTTTTTAATACCATTTTTTAGTACATGACAGGCTATACATGGTGACTAATATATCTGGTAAAGAACCTGGAAAAATCACTGGGAAGAACCACACAGGGAGCTAATGGCAAGCTTTCTCACATACCCAGACTCAAACCCATGCAAACAGAGATGTTGGTGATCTGCTAAGGCAAGCACCCTAGACCACTCAGCCACCTGCAGACCTGCCAACCCTGACAAGACCATTTCAGTAAGGCAGTTCATTTTTTCCCATAAGTTTGACCAGTTTTCAGTAAGGTATAACAAAATATCATAAACTGCTATTGTAAAGCTAGAGAACGTATTTAAATGTTCGTTATTCAAAACATGCAGCGACGGTAAACATGTTCAACTTAAAAGTTGTAAAGTACACTTAGACCTTATTTAGCACTAGTACCGTTGCACAAATATTAGTTCCAAATGCTATGCAGCTAGCTCAGTGGCTTGTTACTATCTCTCAACCTGATGTAATTCTTGGAAATTTTTTCCCATTTCCCATGACAGCGACTATATCTCCCGCCATGAGACATACTCAAATTGGCACAAGATGTCCAATAAACTTGTGTTCCTTCCTGCTTTTATTCACAAGAATCTGAATAATCCGTTTTATTCTGTGTTGATTTTTAAGATTTTTTAAGAGGCTTATTTTTTTATTTCGTCTTCAACATGCATTACTTGCTGGATGCCATTTTGAAAAAATTTATAATCAAGTTTCATCATGCAGATGCTGCCCATGGAAAAAAAATGTGCAGTTTAAAGTGTCTGAGGTACTGCTGTAAAGTTAGTCTGGTTCCCTAACTAACTGCACTAATTCTAATATGAAACCCGGATCCAAATTAAACACAGATGAACCAATTATCCTGACTTTTTGCCAACAATCATTTTTCCGTACTTTTTGCTTTCATATCTCAAGTTCGTATTTTAAGGGTCATTATGTAATACTTGCGGCAAAATCGTAAGGGTTGGCAGGTCTGCACCTGTGGACCTGCAAAAATAACTGATCACTGATGTATGCCAGATGTTAAGCAGTGAGTTTTTGAGCTAAGGGTGGAAACTGGCATCTACTCAGGACAAGGACAATTAATTAGATTTCATAAAGTCTTTCTCGGCACAGCAAATTCTTATACTGTCAGGACGAGAGGACAAGTCATTTTCTTCAGTTCTGTTGCCCTAACCGTTACTGCCAAATAATCCAGCTACAGACTGTATATATAATGCAGTCATTTACAAGAACACAGAGGGTATTGGATTCTGCATTGAAAATTGTGCATACAGTAGTAAATGTCAATGTATTTACTAAGGTCTGATAGTACAATTTACCACAAAGACAAGATA
Source organism: Megalonaias nervosa (assembly GCA_016617855.1). Lineage (NCBI taxonomy): Eukaryota > Metazoa > Mollusca > Bivalvia > Unionida > Unionidae > Megalonaias > Megalonaias nervosa. The sequence goes on along the minus strand of JAECUM010001899.1, from coordinate 124,694 downwards.
AGGTTGTCAAGGGTAAAATTTGATGATAATGCTTAACTTGTCCCCAGTGCAAACCACCATAGAGTAAGCAAAGATTTATCAGAATACATTTTCATTGTCTAAAGGTTAGCTTTATTATTTTTCTCTGAAGTTTACAAAAATCACATGATGCATACATGTGCGCTCAGTGTGATGCTATACTGGTCTTCGAACCTTCCACAAAATAAAATATGCCAATATGGACCGAACTATAGCATAACCACTCTACCCGATCAATCCAACTGCTTGCGCGCTTAGGTTGACTATACAAATATGTTTAGGGCAAGCACCCAAATGATCTACACAGTTATTCTATCTCAACTAACTTATGAGTTTAGCAACCTCCAAAAATCCAGGCAAGAACTTGATACTTTTAACTCCTGATCAGTTAAACTGTGACTTGATAATGCATTTTTCTATCATCAAGTGGTGGCTGGAAATTTCTGGTTTTCATTTAACTTCAACCAATATAAGTAAAATTAAAGGGCTCCTCCTGTTTGAGAACTTCTATTTTATTCCAACTTTCTCCCCGATTTCCCAGTACAGTGGGAACCCTGCATTTAGCACCAACAAAGCAATGGAATGAACAAGGGTAATATTTACTGGCAAACTTCCAAGCAGTTTATGACAACATCATCCACAAAATTAGGCCAATAGATGGAGAGACAACAGACCAATTCATAAGCTCTTTTAATTGATTACCAGTAGAGCTATAAACAGTATTTTGTTTCCTTTTTGTTAGTTTATTCACCCCTTTTTATTTAAAATTTTTTCAAATGTAAACTCCTACTCTCATTTGATTTTACAATAGTCATGTGACCTGCATCGAGGAGAATGCTTAAGTATGATGACCTCAGCCTCGAAGACAGCAGGTCATGATTTGATGTACCACTGTAAATATTCATGCAAGGTCATAGGTCAACCGAGCATGCCAAGAACTAGTGGAGAGGATACACAACTTCTATAGTTCTCCTGGACACGCAACTTACTGAAATATAAAGATAGGTCATGCATAATGAGAATTAGTCATACTACATTTTAATTCACATGGACTTGTAATTAACTTTTATAATCACTTTCTTTTTATGGAATTGTAGTTGATTTTCTATTGAATAGCTTGTAAGATCTGACCTTTTTAACTGCTGCTATATGGCACTGGTCTATCAACTGCCATCAATATGCAGACAAAAAATATTAGAAAACGTGATACTTGAAAGGTATGCATGTACAGGGTTTAATGACACATGAATACAATCCAGGCAATCAAAAGCTTTGGTATTAAACAAAAAAGCTTACAAAGCAAAGATAAAAGCCCTTAAAATGGGTAAAATCATAAAACTACTAAGCAATGTGAGAAAGAGATGTGCACAGACCTATCATGAGAAAATGCACTTGCATCATGAGTAATGCAGGTGCTTGTTTTTTCTGTTAATATAAATCAAGCTTTATCATAATTACATTCACTATCATATTTGTTAGTTTTCATTCTGACACTCAGTTAATCAATATAAGAGGTCCAAGTGGGTCTGACATGACTTGCTTTCAACTTGATAACTAAATGTAAGAAGTCCAAGAAAAAATATGAGTTTAAATTTCTCCAGTGTGGTTAATTCCATGTTATAACAAATAAATGTTTCAAAGTTTTTCTAGCTGATGCATCTTCATCCTTATTTAGGTTATCTGTGCAAATCTGAAAGGTCTTCTGTAAAGTTTAGGTCTTACTTTATTCAATGATTTTGGAAGTCATTTCAAGATTTTTCTAATTTTAGTAATGTCACCCAAACCTGACGTCAGATTGACACTATTAGAACTTGAAAGGCCATTTTGCCAGGATGTGATGTGCCAAGTTTGAGTTTTGAGAAGGTTTTTGAGAAATGTTGAAAATTGTTGGCAGATGCTAAAGTCACGATATTATGTGTGTATGGTGTCAATTAGGGATTGACAGGTAGTAAATTTTGGCTGGGTACCTGGCCAGATCAGTTTTTATCAGGTAGTGCAAAACCTGGCTGGGTCCAGGTATCATATATATATATATATATATATATATATATATATATATATATAGTACTAGCGCATCATGCTGCAGACATTTTGCATCATGTCCCACCCAGTCACATTATTCTGAGGACAGGCTGACCAGCCCTAACGGTACCAAGCGTGGCAGCTGCTAGTACCATTTTATAAGTCTTTGTTATGACTGGGCCTGGGTTTGAACCCATATCCTCCCACATCTGAGACAGATGCTCTAACCACTTAAGCCACATGAGTAGTCCTAACTGTGGCAAGGATATTTTTGCTTTGTTGCAGTTATTACAAACTCTTGCATCTCTGATGAAAATTCACCCATCCAAATACCTGTCAGCAAAATGCAGATGCCATTTCTCTCTTGAAGTCAAACATCCACCCACCTGTGAGTAAAACATCCATTTTGTGTCTCTCTTGCCATAATGCAATCAGGAACTTGCATGACACTGTTCCCATGTCAGCATAAGTAAAACAAAATCTAAACCCATGCCAGACCTGCCAACCCTGATGAGACCGTCTCAGTAAGGCAGTTGATTTTCTTCCGTACGTTTGACCAGTTTTCAGTAAGGTGCAACAAAATATCATAAACTGCTATTGTAAAACGTCTTTAAAAGTTCGTTATTCGAAACATGCAGCGACAGTGAACATTATGCTCAACTGAAAAGTTTGTAAAGTACATGCAGACCTTATTTACCATTATGGAGCTCAATGGCTTGTTGCTATCTCTCAACTTGATGTAAGTCTTGGATTTTTTTCCATTTCACAAGACAATAATCCTATCTTCCGCCACAAGACATACTCAAATTGACACGTGATGTCTAGTAAACGTAATTGTGTCCCTTCTAGCTTTTATTCACAAGAATCTGAATACTCCTTTTTATTCTTCTGTGCTGATTAGTAACACTTTTTAGAAGGCTTAATTTCTGTTTTGTCTTCAACATGCACTGCATGCTGGACGCAATTTTTAAAAATTCTATAATGAAGTTGCATCAAGCAGATGATTTGCATAAAAAAAATATGTGCAGTTTAGAGAGTCTGAGGTACTGCTGTAAAGTTAGTCTGGTTCCCTAATTCCACTGACTGTAATATGAAACCTGGATCCAAATCAAACATGGATGAACCAATTACCGGGATTTTTTCGGCAACAATCATTTTTCCACAGATTTTGCTTTTATTCTGCAAGTCCATTTTTGAAGGGTATGCGTCGTAAGACTTGCGGCAAAATCATAAGGGTTGGCAGGTCTGCCACGCAGGTACATTTTCAGTTTCTGAGAACAGCTTGCATCATAACCATGTCAAACAAGCTGCAACTGCCACATGACAGAAAGACTGCTTAGTGGACATATGTATGTATGTATATATGTATGTATGTACATATATATATATATATATATATATATATATAGATCTACCATCTTTGATATGTAATGTATGAATGAATTCACTCTCTTTTTTGTCACTCGTTTCATTTATTGCATCTTTCTGGAAAGGAAACATGTCCATGAAAAACATGGTGTCCATGTGGTTTATTTACTCCTTTATTTTAAAACAAAATAAAATATGAACTTCTACTTTTGTTAGTTTACAATGGTCATGTCACCTGCATTGAGGGGAATGCTGAAGTATGATGACCCCAACCTCGAAGACAGCAGGTCATGATTTGATGTACCACTGTAAATATTCATGCAAGGTCATAGGTCAACCAAGCATGCCAAGAACTAGTGGAGAGGAAATGCAACTTAATTGGATTCTTCTATTGCTTTCCTGATCACAGCAATTTACTGAAATATGAAGATGGGTCATGGACTATACACATCTGTATTACTGCATCATCAAGCCCCCCCCCCCCCCCCCCCCCGGTGTCTCCTATTACACTGGTTTTAAAATTAGGGTTGGTAGGCAATTTAATCCCCCCCCCCCCAAAAACAAACAACATTATGATATATGGTATATATGACGAACTAAGCGCTTCAGGCAAAACCCACTCAATTCGATGCAAAAATCAATTTCTGGATTTATTTTTTTAATATTTTTTTTACTTTTTTTATACCCTGAGGAGAAAAGTTCTAAGTTCGGCAACCAAAAACAGGGATGTTCAGTTGACCAGAAACATGCATATTTTTCTTTTGGCCTAATTATATGTAATGTTACTACCATTTTATTATCTTTCTTTTCAAGGAATTGTGGTTGATGTCCTGCTCCTTAGGTCAGACCATGAACACTTTTATATATCAGTTCATGCACGGTGTAGGAAATGATATTTCTTTAATGCAAAAAACAGCGGAAGACATAAGTGCATGTACAGATTTTAATGGCACATGAGCACAAATACTGGCTATATAGTGTCACTAGCAACACAGTGACAGAAAAGCAAAGGAAAACCCAAAAAGGTTAAATCCTGAAAATACAAATGCGAGAACGTGGCACAAACTTATGAGGAAATGAGAAAGAGGCATTGACAGACTCTGTGAGGAAATGCAAGAAAAAGGCACACAGACCTATGAAGAATTGTCAGAAAGAGGCACAAATAATGTGTTATAAGGAAATGTGAGACAGAAGCATGCATACTATAAGGAAATGTGAGAAAGAGAAAGAGAAAATCATTATTTTGTGTATTAGGAATTAGCAATCACATGGCATAATCAAATACTATTTTATACTGCCAAGTTTATCAATCATATGGCAGAATCAAATATCATTTTGAAAAACAGACACTGGCAAATACATGGCACAATCCAATATTCTGTATGGTAGAAATTGTCAATCATGAAACGAGCTGACACCATTGCTGTTCAAGGCAGGCTTCTAGAACTACATGACTAGACTGTGTGACCCTGTGTTAAACTTGCAGCAAAGAATGTACATGACAAATGTATTCTTGCCTTGTTTTAGTTATCATACATCTGCCCCTTTAGCAAAATTGCACATCTGCTCACTTTTGGCCAAAACATCAAATCCATATCCATCTTGCCATACTGTTATCTGTACCTTGGACAAGACTGTCCCTGAGTCTACACAAGTAAAACAAAATCAGCACATGTGCAGCTTTCTTTTACATTAAAAAAGACTACTTCTGTTGGATCTTACAAAGGTCATGTGACCTGCATAGAGGGGAATGTTGAAGTATGATGACCTCAACCTCGAAGACAGCAGGTCATAATTTGATGTACCACTGTAAATATTCATGCAAGGTCAAAGTTCAACCAAGCATGCCAAGAACTAGTGGAAAGGAAATACAATTATTGGTTTCTTCTACTGCTTTCCCGAACACAGCAACTTACTGAAATATGAAGATAAGTCATCGATTATACTTATCCGTATTACTACATCATAACTGATACAGAATGTTATTCTTTATAATCTCTTTCTTATACAGGAATTGTGGTTAATGTCCAATTCTTAAAGTCAGACAATATTACTGCCATAAGTCATCAGCTCATGCATTGTGTAGGAAATGACTTCAATTCAGACATAATATGAGTATTACAGAATTTAGTGGCACATCAGAACAATCCTGGCTATATAGTGTCACTAGCTATATAGCAACAAAAAAAGGCAGCAAGATAAAAGCAAAACAGGTAAAATCTGAAAATACAAAGTAATGTGCAAAAGAGGCACGAACAAACTTATCATGAGGAAATGTGAGAAAAAGGCATACAAAGACTTATTAACAATGTGAGAATGAGGCATGCAGATTATCACCAGGTTGTGCAAGAGACATGCAGACCTGTCATGAGGAGATGCAACAAAAAAACAGTCCAATAGACATATCAAGTGGAAATGTAAGAAGCAGAAAGAAACATGCACAGACTTTAGTGGAAAAGTGAGAAATAACCATGCAGACTTACCAGGTGGAAATCTGAGAGAGAGGCACATGCAAAGACTTATGTGAAAATATGAAAAAAAAGAGGCATGTGCTGGCATATGATAAGGATTTGTGAGAAAGAGACAAGCACAGACTTGTCATGTGGAAATATGAGAAAAAGGCATGCAGAGACTTGTTACACGGAAATGTGAGAAAGAGGCATGCACAGACCTTGTCATTTGGAAATGTGAGAAAGAGGAATGCATAGACTTGTCATGTGGAAATGTGAGAATCAATAGACTTGTCATGTGAAAATATGAGAAAAAGGCATACACATACTTGACACATGGAAATGTGAGAAAGAGGCATGCAGTCTTTTCAGACGGAAATGAGAAAGTGTGTGATATGGATTTTTAATGTAGCTTTAACAATTTTTCAGTCATATAGCTACTGTCTGTTGTGTGGCAATTTACAGTGATGTCTGGCACTGAGGCATAATGCCACAGACATGTAGCATAATGTCCCACCTAGCCACATTATGCTGACACCAGGCCAACCAGTCCCAACATTAACCTCTTAATGCTGAACTTGAAACGAGGCACCTGCTACTACCATCTTTTTAAAGTCTTTGGTGTTACTTGGCCTAGGTATGAACCCACGACCTCCCACATCCGAGGCAGATGCTCTAACCACTTGGGCAACCGGAGTGGTGAAATGTCAGGAAGAGGTATGCATGGATTTCTTATGAGGAAATGCACCTACATGTCCAAGGACTGGAGGTGTTGATACATAATTTACACATCCTGTTTCATCTAAAATGGGGAAACTGAAAACTGTTAAAAGTCTTCTACAAATGCTGAAAAGTATCTATCGGTTCTTATGCTTTTACTCTCCCTCTGTCTCCCTAACACACACAACAGTTTGTTGGTTAGTTCATCAGTATTAATCTGTCCAATGTTGATCACTTGTCTGTGCATCTGTCAGTGATTGTTGGTCCTGTAGTCCAATGATGATCACTCGTCTGTTCAACAGTCAGAGATTACCAAACTGTCTGTCATCAGTCAAATTTTTATGACTACTTCTTGTTTTGGGCTAAATGTAATTTCTCAGTGCAAGATAGATTATGGCAGTATAACTGGACGAAGAACCCAGGAAAACTCCAGCAAGAACCACTGATCCACAGGAAGCTACTGGCAGCTTTCTAACATACCCACATTGGCTGAGCCCAAGATTCTAATCCACGTGGACAGAGGTGAAATGGCAGTGATTGGAAAAGGTGAGCGCTTTAGACCTCTTTGTCACCTTGGGCCCTAAGGACTTATCTGTTCATCTGACAATGATTACCATTTTCTGTCCTTCAATCCAATGTTAATGACTTGTCTGTTCATCTGTCAGTGATTACTGTTTCTCTGTCTATAAGTAATTGTTAGGTTTCCTTGCTCCATCATCTGTAAAAATCTTTGTTGTTCTTAGATTTTTAAAATATTTATCTAGATAGTGTTATGTATATTTCATTTGTAATGTTAGTTTCCTTTTTTTCATCATGTCTTATATTTAATTGTATTTTGGACCGGACTTTGTGAAAAATGAAGTTTACTGTGTTCATAGCTAAAGACATTGATGTTTTATTTTGTAAACAAATAATACAGAGTTAAAATTTCTTTAGGAGTGTGGGTTAAATATTCTGATCATTATCAATAGATGTAAACATATTTATTTCGGTCTGGGTCTAGGATATTGGAATTCTCCCCCCAAAATATGTGACTCACCTGATATTTACCATGTTCTTTATCACAATTTTAGTAACAGATATTATCAACTTAGAATCTTCAAGAAATGAACTTAACCCTCATCCTGTTTTTTCTTTTGTGTCTCAGTTTTCTTTTTATATAATCTTGTTTACTTTTGTGCGATGACATATGAAGCAAAAATCATTTGTATTGCTGAATTCAGGTTTTGATTTTACCAAGTTCTTTTTAAATTTTCAATCTAAGGAAATAAGTTATTGGTTGAATTTTACAAAACTTGTTGGTTTCTGCCAAGTTTAAGACCATATAGTCATAATAATATGAACTCGGCTGCATCATGATGAAGAAGTTTTATAGTAGTATTAATATCTATTATTGTTTTGATAGTTTGTTAACCAAATAAATGCAATCACTAGTAGAAATTGGCTATCATGGCACAATCCGATATAATTTTGCACAGTCAGTAGACAATAGCAAGCATACAACACAATCTAATATCAGTTCGTGTAGGAGACATCTGCAATTACATTACACAATCCAATATCAATTTATACAGAAGAGATTAATAATCACATGACATAATCCAGTATCAATTTATATAGTAGAGATTAGCAATCACATGGCATAATCAAATACCATTTTATATAGTAGTGATTAGCAATCACAATGTGCAGTCAATTACCATTTCATTAGTAGACACAATCAATTATATGATGTTATCAAATATCAATTTATACAGTGGAGATTAGCAATCACATGGCATAATCGATTACCATTTCATATAGTAGAGATTAGCAATTACATGGCATAATCAAATACCACTGTATATAGTAGTGATTAGCAATCACAATGCGCAATCAATTACCATTTCATATAGTAGAGACTAGCAATTGATACAGTAGAGATTAGCAATCACATGGCATAATCTGATATATTGTATTGCAGAAATTGGCAATCATTACATAAACTGATATCATTGTGAAACAAAATCATGCTACTTGTTTGCTGAAAGTTTTAAATTTATAAATAATAAAGAGAACTAGGGACTAATATTCCATATAATTTGCAGCTGTTCTTATGAAATCTGTTCCATTCATCTGCACTGCTTTAATCAGGGACAATTCTGCTATAATTAGGTCACTACAGTTTTACACATTTGCTGTACAATGCAGGTTAACAGATATACATGACTAGACCATGTGACCCTGTGTTAAACTTGCAGCGAAGAATGTAAACATGACATGAGTATTCTTGCCTTGTTTCAATTATTATACATCTGCCCCTTTAGCAAAATTGCACATTTGCTCACTTTTGGCCAAAACATCAAATCCATATCCATCTTGCCATACTGTTTGCACCTTGTACAAGACTACCCCCACCCACCCCTGAGTCTGCACATGTAAAAGAAAACCTTCACACATCAGACCAGTCTAAACCTACCCAATCATGAAATAGTACCCCATTAGTGGACACCTTTGCATATAAGACACCTGCTGATAATGAACAAGAATACTGGATTCCTTTCCCATTCACACACAGATTTTATTTTTATTCAAAGGAAACCTATTCACAAAGGACAATATTTTATTTCTCTGAAGTTCATTTACCTCTTTTCTTTTATTTTAAAAAAGGTCTACTTTTGTTCAATTTTACAATGGTCATGTGACCTGCATAGAGGGGAATGTTGAAGTATAATGACCTCAACCTCGAAGACAGCAGGTCATGATTTGATGTACCACTGTAAATATTCATGCAAGGTCAAAGGTCATCCAAGCATGCCAAGAACTAGTGGAGAGGAAATACAACTTAATCAGATTCTTCTTCTGTTTTTTTCTACACAACTACTAAAGGTGCCAAACTAATCATATCTGTGATTGATCATGTCCTAGGGAAAACTCTAAACTTCATTTAAACTGGCTCAGCCATTCTAGATAAGGATTCCAAAAAAAGGTTTTCCACTCAGCTGCTGGGGGAACCACTCCAGGTACCTATTCTGAAACTATATATCCGAACAAATATTCATATCGAGTTTGACTAAAATTGGCTGTGCTGCACTGGAAAAGTTTAAACATATGGTTTCTTTGTGAGTCACAACACATATGCTGGGAGAGCCACCCCTAGGAATTCTATGCAAGCCACAACACCTATGCTGGGAGAGCCACCGCTAGGAATTCTATGCAAGTCACAACACCTATGCTGGGAGAGCCACTCCTAGGAATTCTAAGCAAGTCACAACACCTATGCTGTGTTAGCCACCCCTAGGAATTCTATGCAAGTCACAACACCTATGCTGTGTGAGCCACCCCTAGGAATTCTATGCAAGCCACAACACCTATGCTGGGAGAGCCACCCACAGGAATTCTATGCAAGTCACAACACCTATGCTAGGAAGGCCATCCCTACCAATATTCTGATCAAGCATGTCTACACAAATGTTCCTACCAAGTTTGATCGCAAGTGGTTCAGCCATTCTAGAATGTTTTTCCTACACTTAGCTACTAAGGAAGCCACACCACACCTAGGAAGGCAACTCAGACACAACTTTAACACTAACAGAGCATTCCCAGGAAACATTTCAAGCAAGTCTTGCAAACACTGACTCAGCCATTCTGAACAAGATTTCGAAAATATGTTATCTATTTTTATTGCTACAGAAGACAGTGATGCTAAGGCAGCCACCCCAAAAACAATTTTGGTTGAAAATATGTATAGGCAAATTCCTATCATGTTTGATTGAAAATGGCCTTGAGGCTTTTGAGAAGCTGAAAAAAAGTACACTGCGAATAAATGATGTGTACCATAAGCCCACTTGCCAGCAAAATATGATTCAGTGTCACTTACGTCTTGATGCTTTCATCTTTAGTTGATAAATAATGTCTTTCTTCTTATAGACTGTGGTTCTTGTGTCAAGTTCTCGGCTCTGGAAAATGCACAAGAGATATTCTCAACATATGTAAAATCATCATAACTCTATAACTCTTACGAACAAGAAGCCTTCACAGGCTTCGATGTTGTGTAATCAATATTATAGTTACTTACATTACTGCTTTTGTCACACCACTGTACCTCTTAAAATTTCCTTTAACCCAATTTTTGACCACGAAGGGTTGCAAGTAGCCCAAATTACACTCTCTTTGGACTATGGGAGTGGTGGGTGGGGTGATGGTGGCCCAGGAGGAGGGTGCATATACCCCAAACTACACACTCTTTATTTGGACCAGGAGGGTGCTGCACGTACCGCAAACTAAATATCCTCAGTTTGAAGCAGGAGGGAAGGTGGTGCATGTACCCCAAACTACATATCCTCAGTTTGGAGCAGGAGGGAAGGTGGTGCATGTACCCCAAACTACATATCCTCAGTTTGGAGCAGGAGGGAAGGTGGTGCATGGTGCAAACTACACCTGTATTAGGAGGGAGCACATGTCAGTGGGAATACTGTTCAGGAAGAATATTGACAAGGTTTTCAAGATTACTGGCATGGCAGTAATGTTGGCTGTCCATGGCAGTAATGTTGGCTGTCCAGGAGCACAACTTTCATTTAATGTCAAATATATATCAGAATAATTTTTTACTAAAAACCAATGTCAATACCACCATCCTTTTAAAATGATAACCAACATGATTTTTTTGATGTTCGAGATTAGAACCATTTTCTTTCTGGACCCACTATACATTATAAGATCTTTCAATGTAAACCCACTGTCAATAAACCCATTTGTTTTGGCACAGGTTTGACAAGATCTTTAATATATGTCTGCTACATCAGACCAGCATAATCTTTACTTCAAACTAGACAATGCAATAAGTCTTTAACATGTGGCAACCATGTCAGACCAGCATAATTTTTACTTCAAACTAGACAATATAATAAGCCTTTAACATGTGGCTACCATGTCAGACCAGCAGCATTTTTACTGCAAACAAACTAGACAATACAAGAAGTCTTTTACTGAAAAACCCATCATCATACGTCTATTTATTCAGAGGAAGTAGCAATGGTAAGGTTTTCAAGATGGCTGCTACAGTGGCCATATTGGAGGTCAAGGGACCCCATTACGATTTAAGCATAGCTGCCAACCCCCAAGTACAAAAATACTGATTGCTTATGACAAAAATACTGATTTTCAGGACCAAATACTGATTTTTAAAATTTTAATGCAGATGTAACTACCTACAACTTATACAACCATCAGCAAGGTAGGACAGTGCCTTACATAATTATTTAATGTCAAAGATGTATGTGTTGCACACTTGCCCCTTTTGGACGGGCACCCTGTTCCATTCGGGTGCCCTTTCAGAAGGTGCAAGAGTGCAACACACTCAGACAAAGGCTGTTTATAGGAGCCATTTCCACACCCTATTTTTTTCAATTATTATCAATTCTATGTGCCAAATGTCATTGATAATCTCAATTTTGTGTGATTTTCTTACTGAACTGTTTTCATTCTTGCATACGAGTAATCCTTTGCTATTTTACCGTCTGGAAAAAGCATGCAAAATAAATCGCCAGTAACACTAGTAACTGAAAGAGGAAGGTTCATTTCTAAAAGAAATGTAATAAACCGAATTTCGATCGAATTACATCAAGGTTCTCTCTGGTATTTATATACATTCAAGTTCAGGCTGAGTTGTGTATGATGAAACAGCAAGCTGATGTTTATTAGCTTTTTCGTGCTCTTGTATTTTATGTGCGCCTCCATGCCCAATAGCGAAATCACATTACACAATTTCCAAAACGTAAAGTCTTCTCCTTTACTAGATGATTTCACAAATCTAAACAAGATGGCACAATTGTCCTTTCAGATCTGTTTTCTTGTCTTTTCTGGTGAAAATTCTGAATATTCTGCTTTCCTATTCAACATGACTAGAAGTTGAATATTACGAAGATGAGACACAGTGGTAGCAGTAACTGTTTGCGAAATATGGCAGATAAAGACGGGCATGGTAGCCTCAATTTCGAATGAACCAATCATATTGTAGAACTGTATTCCTATATACATGCGATACATTTCTATCATAATGGAACTGAGTGCCGGTTCTAAACTGAAAATTGCAAGGAAATTTTTTATTCTTTTTTTTTTAAATTAAAAAACATTTTTTGCCAAAAAAAACGTACACCTGTATTCAGGTCCAAAATACGGGACAAATACGGAAAAAACGGGACAGTTGGCAGCTATGTTTAAGAACATCCTGACCTTGGGCTGAATATGTCCGTCAAGATTCATGGCAATCATGATTGTTTAGTGGTAGTGGTCAGGGTTAGAAGTGAAATTCAGTTTGAAAATATTGGAGCTTTTAAAATGAAAATAAGGTGAAAATTAATAAATAATTAAGAAACAAATAGCTGTAAGAGCTAAGAATTTTGCATGCTTTCTCACTCACTTGGCTAACCTAAAAAAAAGCATTACTGTGGAGTCGCTTTCTCACTCACTTGGCTAGCCTAAAAAAGCGTTACTGTAGAGTCGCTTTCTCACTCACTTGGCTAGCCTAAAAAAGCGTTACTGTGGAGTCGCTTTCTCACTCACTTGGCTAGCCTAAAAAAGCGTTACTGTGGAGTCGCTTTCTCACTCACTTGGCTAGCTTAAAAAATAGAAAGTGCCTAAAAAAGCATTACTGTGGAGTCAGGTAGTGCCATTCATCATTTTTTTAGGTTTTTTAAAAAAAAGGCTCCCACAGTCAAAATGAAATTTTTTCTTTTTTAAGGTCCACTTCTAACTCTGAGTGGTGATAATTCCAGCTAACAAAATGAGGGTTTGATGGACAACAGGCCAATGCACGAACTCTTCTGGGTCTTCAAGTTAAATATAGAAATCATGATTATTCTAAATACTACACAAAATGCTTCTGAAGACATTAAAAAGCCATCAAAGCATTTAAATTAGCAGCCATTAACTCATTAACCCCTGGAGGTTTTTGCTGTTTTGGCCTGAAATGCAAGTAGGAAACACATTTTGGGGGCTATTTCTGAATACATCCTAATACATCGACCTCCAAGAGATTTCTGGTTAACCTAATGCCTAGCTGTATTAGAAACATCGTTTTTCATTGGTTATTTCGGCCATGCATGAGCAGAATAGTAAAAGGTGGAGTTTCTTTCTTTTTTTTTTGCTTAACGGACCCATCATTTTCGTATCGAGACCACTCTTTATTCCAAATGCCCAACTTATCCTACATTTTGCAGAGGTTCACCTGTCTGTGTGCAGTTCAGACTGGTCTGCCTTAGATCTAAGGCCAAAAAGTAAGAAATCCGGACACAAAATCGAATTCCGACCTTAGGTGAATTTTGGGTGGAAAAAACTCTTGTCTAAAAAATTACGTTTTTCCCTCTGTAGTTTGTAGTGCAACTAGAACGTCCAGATTATTCAGTGTCATTGTAGAGCTACATCTGTCTACCTTTCTATAATATCATCCACTTTAGTGTATCGTACATGACCTTGATGCTACAGAGCTCGGATGTAGGCTACAACCTCCTGCTGCGTAAATGTGGCGCCATGGGTTAATGAATTAACAAGGATTTGGGAAATTTTTTACAAATTGTCAAGGAATGGCTAAATTTGTAATTTATGCGCAGTGTCGATGCACAAGTGATTAAATACACAAGGAATATTCAAATTTGGTGACGTCATCAAAATGCACCCATTAACTCATTAACCCCTGGAGGTTTTTGTCGTTTTAGCCTGAAATACGAGTAGGAAACACATTTTGGCAGCTATTTCTGAATACATCCTAATACATGGACCTCAAAGAGATTTCTGGTTAACCTAATGCCTAGTTGTGTTAGAAACATCGTTTTTCATTGGCTATTTCGCCTGTGCATGAGCAGAAGGGTAAAAGTTGGAGTTCATTTTTTTCTTTTTCTTTTGCTTAACGGACCCATCATTTTCATATTGAGACCACTCTTTATTCCAAATGCCCAACTTATCCTACATTTTGCAAAGGTTCGCCTGTCTGTGTGCAGTTCAGACCGGTCTGCCTTAGATCTAAGGCCAAAAAGTCTAAAATCTGGACAGAAAATCAAATTCCAACCTCGGGTGAATATTGGGTGGAAAAAACTTGGGTCCAAAAAATTACGTTTTTCCCTCTGTATTTTGTAGTGCATCTAGAACGTCCAGATTATTCGGTGTCATTGTAGAGCTACATCTGTCTACCTTTCTATAATACCACCCACTTTAGTGTATTGCACATGACCCTGACATTACAGAGTTTGGAAGTAGGCTACTACCTCCTGCTGCGTAAACGCAGCACCAGGGGTTAACGAGTTAACAGATGCAATCTCTGAATTTGTAAAGATTTTCTCCTTACCACATATCTGAGTAGTCCCTTGCATTTTCATTGGCCAAAGTGAGTTGTTTAGACTTGGCATGAAGCCCTACCCATTCTGTTTGGCCTGACATAAAAAATGACACTCTTTTGTCAAGTCTTGCAAATTTTCATGACTGTATGTGGGGGAAGGGTGGGCATATTCTGCAACATTTCCTATCCTCCTCCCATATCTGAACTGATGTGCTTTGTGTCCACCACTTTTCTTGAGAATCCACTACTTTGTGTTTCACCATGATATGTGGATGCTTTAAATAATTCACGCTTTTTACATTTCATTCATGGCAGACCATTCTATCAGGTTGCTATACCAGTCTAGAAGACGATTCAATTAGAAATGCTTCATAGTTCTGCATAAACCAATCCAAATCTTGTTCATGCAAAATGGCTACCAAATCAATTTAGCTCACAGAACATAAACATGTTTCTAAAAAAATAAAACTCTGAATTTTAAACCAAGTTAAACTTTAAGCACTGGGTGGAACTAATCACAGAAACCATAGGCACTCTACAGGATCTGTTCCCAAATCGATTTTAAAAGTTACACGAGTTTAAAAGTTACACGAGTTTAAAAGTTACACGAGTTTAAAAGTTACACGAGTTGTGCAAGTTTCTGTGATCTTGTGGCCTGGCAGCATCTTGGTTATCATCAAATCAAAACAATACACACAACTGAAATTCATGATCACAATGTCTACCAAGCTCAGTCATGGTCATACAAAATAGTACAAGCAGATGAGAACAAATGATGTAAAAGCCAACAGAGAAATGGGGTACAAAGATTCCTTTTGTAACTCCATGCTACTGTCATAGCTGCCAACCCCCGAGTACAAAAATACTTACTGCTTATGACAAAAATACTGATTTTCAGGAAAAAGTACTGACTTTTAAAACTTGTAACTATTTACAATACCTATAACCATCAGGACAATAACTTAATTATTTAAGGTCAAAGATGCACATGACGCACTCCTGCACCTTCTGAATAGTTACCCTATTCCATTCTATTCCTATTCACTCACTCCAACACAGGCTGCTTATCAGAGTCTTTTCCACACCTCATTTGTTTTTAATCACCATCATTTCCAATGTACCATCTTTCACTGATGATCTAAATTTTCTTCTATTTTTAAAAATAAACTATTTTAGTTCTAGTACATGAATAATTCTTTGCGATTTTACCATCTGGAAAAGTTTGCAAAATAAATTGCCAGCAACACAAGCAACTGAAAGAGGATGGTTCATTTCTAAAAGAAGTTTAGTAAAATAAACTTCCGATCGAATTGCATCAAGATTCTCTCTGGAATTTATAAAGATAATAAGTTCAGGCTGTGTTGTTGATCATTAAGCAACGAAGCTGATGTTTATGCAAAGCTGATGTTTATTAGCTTTTCATGCCGTTTTATGTCATGGGTGCCTCCATGCTCAGCAGAGAGATCACAACACAATTTGCAAAACACAAACTTCTCTACTTTACTAGCTGGTTTCACACATCTAAACATGATGGCATAAATGTCATTCCAGTTCTGTTTTCTTTTCTTTGCCACAGAAAATTATGAATATTCTGCTTTTTTCCCCCAACATGACTAGAAGTTGAATATTACAAAGATGAGATACTGTGATAGCAGCAACTGCTTTGAGCAATTCAATATGGGGTTTAAAGACTGGCATGGCAGCATCGATTTCAAATAAACCAATCATATTTTAGGCATCAATATCCCAGTATACATGCGATACATTTATTCACAGAATGGAACCGGTGGCTGTTCTAAGGGCTGTTCCATTAAAACATACATGGGACCCAGGGAAGGCACTTTTAATGTGAGGTACTCGCCCATAGATGCAGTTTAAAATTTTCTTCTCATTTTAATATGAACTCTTTGAAATCAAAGTACCCTGGAATATATTTTTAAAAAAATGCTTTCCCTGGGTACCATGTATGCTTAAATGGAACAGCCCCAACAGAAATTTTCAAGTTTTTAATTTAATTTTTTTAATTAAAAAACTCATTTTTAACAAGAAATGCATACACCCATATCAGATCCAAAATACAGGACAAATACGAGGAACAAAAAAAAAACAGGACACTTGGCACTTGGTATGTTATGACCATACTAATAACAAGGAATGAATAAATTAAAAAAATATTAGACAAATTGCCTTTCTCGATACCAACCTTCCCATCACCAGTGCTAACTAGAACATCAATACCATACACTTCATGGACTTCAAACTCACAGCGTTCGATCTCTTTCCTGCAACAAAAGATTTAAACTTTTTAAAAAAATCTAAAAAATTTTTCATGACTGAAATTAACAAGTTCAAAATTGCAAAATACATCAAATAAAGTGCAGTTAAAGTACAATAAAAGAATGTCTCATTTTTCAGTGCTATAAAACTCATTTTTCACTGCTATAAAACGGTATCATTTTTCAATGCTATTCAACTGGACGTCATATTTCAATGCTCTAAAACAGGGCATCATTTTTCAGTGCTATAAAACTGGGTGTCATTTTTCAGTGCTATGAAACAGGGTGTCATTTTTTAATGCTATAAAATGTGGGGTCATTTTTCAATACAATAAAATGGGTATCATTTTGTCAATGCTACTGCAGCACCAGACTAAACTCACTGGAAAATCAACTTTACACTGTCCAAATAAAACAAAGAAATCAAGAAATCTAATGGAACACTGATTAACCTGAAACTGAATTCCCATAAAAAATCCAGAACATTATTTTCTGTAGTATCAAAGTTGAGGTATTATACTGAGTTGATAAACGTGATCAAGTTTGTTTTTCTTCATTTGTTTTTAATTATTTTTCTTAAAATCTGCTTCAGAAGCCATTTTCCCTGTCCACCAATTTAAGTACAATTTGTCTGGATGAAAGTCACAGGTTTTAAATAACTTAGAAATGACACCTAGTTAGAAGCATAGTTCATGCATCAGTGATTACCTTGATTAGCCACTACTGCTGGGGCCTTGAATGACATGCCAAGTCCACACATTTAACTCATATACTGATTCACATGTACAATACAGTTAACCTGTCCAGGCTAACCTATCAAAATATACAATGTAAAGTCATTAATACTGACATGGTTCCCATGCTTTTTAAAGATCAATTTCCTGGTCATTTCCAGGGTTTTTCTGGGATGAAATCAATTTTTCCACGGTTGTATAATGCTATTAATGAATGGAATTATAGAACATTTTAGCTTATAAAATGTGCATTTTTCAAATCCAAAGATGTTTCTATTTCAAGACTCCCAAAATATTTAAGTCAGAAAGATGATTATGCACTAAACCACAAAATGTATCACATGAAACAAGTTCGATATATATTCCTATAAACTGACATGGTCATTTCAATTTATAGAATAAATATACAAACCATACTTTGCTGACCTGCATTATTATGTTGGTACGAGGAAACAATATAATAAACATAAATTAGTTTCGTTTCCTTTCAAACCTTTAATTAAAAAGAAGTCAGGATAATCTGCTGTAAGCATTACATAGTGGTTAGAGTGTCTGCCTCAGATGCAGGAGATTGCGGATTAGAACCCCAGCCAAGTCATACCAAAGACTTGTAAAAATGGTACTAACAGCTGCCTCACTTGGTGCTCAACATTAAGAGGTTAGTGTTAGGACTGGTTGGCCTAGCGTCAGGATAATGTGACTAGGTGGGACATCATGCCACATGTCTGTGGCATGATGCCCTGCACTAGACATCACTATATACTGCCAAACAGCAGACATCATAGCAACATGGCTGAATTTTTTTTGAAGTTACATTAAAAATCCAAATCACACACACGCACCCACACATCAGTGAATAAAAAACAACAATAAATGCAAAGTATTAGAATCTTACCTTGTAAAGAAAAAAAATGTAAACCCTGAATTAATCTGTGTCTATAAAACCCACAAGATTTTTCAAACAATCCAATCTCCTTATGACAATATGGTAAGGAATCCATCATTTAAAAAACCTATTTACAAAAGGGTTGATTTAAATTTTGACGAAAAGACCTTCAAAATGATATACTACTCTATAAACAAGGAGAGAATTACGTGTAAAATCAACAATTCTGCTTGTAATGCGATAAACCAGTCCCCAAACCTTTACTGATTCTCTCAGGGGCTCGTATATATACCGGGATGACAATCTTCCATTTTTCATATGACCTATTTAAGATCTGAAACCAATAATTCAAGCTACATGTCACAGTCTAATAGTTTAGCACCGAAAGTTCTGCTCAGAGATTCAACATTATAGATAAAAAATTTGACTTGAAATAAACAGCATTCCAGTTTCAATCTAGGTTTCCTCTGAATATTCCCACCCCCTTTTTCACATTTGAACATTTAGGTTGGTGTGTGGGGTCAGAGCAATTGCCTATCGAAAAACTGGAATCTGCCGCCACCATGCGGTAGCGGCATATGGTAGTCACTAGTGGGCCAAGCAAATTTAAACAATGTTACATGGAGTCATCCCAGCATTAAATCGATAGGAAAATTATTTATTTTCTCAGAAATGTAAAGTATATCATTAAGTGTTTAATCCGCTGACAAACCAGATAAAACTACAGCATAGATTAAACCTGGCCCGGTACTCCACATTAATAGTCAACCAACTACACAAATCTCAGATTATGACACTGAAGTCCAATAGGGACGTGATATCAACAACAAACCTCTTCCTAATGTTGTGCAAAAATTCAAATATATTAAACGAAAGTCAGAGAACCTTTTGTAAAAACCAGAAAGAACCTATAATTCTAACATATTTATTTCAGCAACAATGACCAGAAACCTGTCACTGTTGCAGAAATCTGGACAGTTGGATACATCAAGCAGAGAGCACATGTGAACGTGGTAGTCATGTGATACAACAAAACCCAGGCAGATGTTCTCAGAATAAATATATACAGAATTTTGTTCTTTTCTTTTTGTCATTCCAGGGTTCTTGCCACAAAGTTAGAAAAAGATTTAAGACCTTATCCAGACCAAAAAATGAAAATTTCCAGACCTAACCATGTGACAAGTTTAGTAACCTAATCAGTAATGATAGCAACATGGGATGAAATTTTCAGAATTTTAGATTTTAAAAAAATGGAATGCTTCCTACATAATTTGAGTGTGCTGAATCTAAAACCGAACTCATCTTCATGATATCTTTTCTGATATATTCTCAGAAAGCATTGAAACACACACACCAGCCACCATTTTTAATAATTTTCTTGGTCACTGCAAAATCTTGACCTCATGTTATTTCAAGCTGACATTTGCATATTTCTTACATATGGGTATAAAAAAAAATGTTGGGTGAACATTCAGCTATAAGAATCAATAGACTTTTCCTGTGTTCCATGTATTTAGGAAGCCTTTCTGTGCATTTTTATCAAGTGGCCCCCCACCATATTTGTATGAAATAATGTATTCTTCAGTCATACACATGTTGAAATTATATGTTGCTCTTAAAATGTAATGTTTTATGCGTAATTTGTGTGTAGAGAATTCAAAATTGAACTCGTCTTTATGATCTTGTTTCAAATAAATCATCCATGCATCCAAACACATGCACCATCCACCATTTTAATATTGGTCTGGGGTCACTGTTTGCAAAATCTTAACCTCGTGGTTATTTCAAGCTGAAATTTACATATTTCTTACATATAGAAATATTTATTGAACATTCAGCTTTAATAATAAATTTGCTTTCTCATTGTTTCTGGTATTTCTTAACGCCATTCTGTGCCTTGTTTAAGTGACCTCCCACAATCATTTTTTTTTCATAAAATTCCCTAATGATTAGTCATACAAAAGTTGAAATTATATCTTACTCTTAAAACAGTGCACAATCATTACAATATTCTTATACACGTATATGTTGATCTGAAATCACAATTTAGTAACAGAAATTGACACTTCAGAATTGAATTATTATAAGATAGTCTTGGTCAAGTTTTATATTTTTAAAAATAACGACAAAGAATAAACAAACGGAAATTAACTTACACTGAATACTTCCTCAATTCTACAAAAGATGTCAATCACATGGACAGAATTCTTGAAAAAAATCCTTGTTCACTCTTTCATACTGTACAGGTTTTCCACTAATTTATTATTACTAATTTATTATTACAGTAAATCTGCATTTCTATGGTGTAAATTGTGTATGTTGCAACATTGAATTTTAGGTGTCAATTTTTTGTACTTTCTTAATAATTATGATCAATTTTGAGCAATATCATACATTTCAAAAAGTAGTATTAAATTATGAAATCAGAGGGTGCAAGAGAAGAAACTGGCAGAGTTCTAACGAAATATTTATGATTATTTTATTTTTTAAATAAAGTGATATGTACAGATTGACTGTTTGTTCTTTATAATGTCAATATCCTGAATAGATTGATATTCACAATATATACCAAGAATTGATTTTCTTCTCTTCAAAATAATTTAAATTTTACCTCTTTTTGCATATAAACAGTAAAATTTAATTAAATAGGCCTACCAATGCCTCTAGATATCATGCATCATTTGTAAATACAGTCCGAGTCTAATCTTGAAAATACATTACACAAAAACAATGTACCCAACATTTTTAATACATTTAGTATAATAAATAAAAACACATGTGTATCATCTGATTCCTTGGTATAAATGTTCACTTTGTCATAAAATGTGTTTCTGTGTTTTTATGAACTCAATTTATGCCTTATTAATGCCATTATTAACATTTTTACTGATCCAAGTGCCACGAAGAGTTACTGTTCTTACTAGCAAAAGATCGGTCCAAGACTGTCAAATCAAATAAAATCCAACGAAATTAAAATCAGTACTCACTAGCACAACACAAAACTTAAATTACTGAAATAATCCATGAAATGGAAAAGGTAGATTAATCCTCAATGAGTCAGCAAACACCAGTCAAAATTGCGTGGCCTTCTCCTGCAAACTTATCAGCTATACTCACCTTAAAATGTTGCATTCTACAGTAACGCCTGAAGAGATCCGACGAGCAGTCATGTTTCCGGTTTCAGTAACAATGAAAATTTAAGACTTTTCCCAGACTTTTTAGTCATTTTTAACTTTTTCCAGACCTTTTCAAGGCCTGGAAAAGCAATTTCCAAATTTAAAACTTTTTCCAGAATTCAAGACCTGTGTGGGAACCCCGTCATTTATTAACTTTATACAACTTTTATTTAAAATTTTTAATTTTTCTACATTTGATACTGATATAACGTAATTATTAAGACCTATGATGTAATGAACATGTTAGTTGCAACATTTATGTACTCCTGCGACTAGCAACGCATATGGTGAGTACCAGGACCACTTTCATGAACATTATAGTTCATCTCATTTTTCAGCAGATTAAAGACATAACAACTGTAATATAATTCCTGAAAAAATTAATAGTTTTCATATCGATTTCATGCAGTCTCAATGTAACTGTTTAAGTTTGTTAGGCCATCTGGCAAGTGTATACGCTTTACCACCACAATGCTGGCTTCTTGTGATATTTGGATTGGTTTTCACACCATTTAAGAAAAGATTCTGATATCAAGCTGTTTGTGAAATAACTAGTCTCCTAAAGAACTCTAATCCACTGGGAGTTTGGATTGACTAAATAAATATGTTTATGGCAAACACCGAAACACTGCAACCTCCGAATATTCTGGTCAAAACTAGATAAATTGAACTCAATTACGTAATTCTTTCTGTCATGTGGTGGCAGAAAATTTCTGGGTTTATCGTAACTTTCATCAATATTTGCAAAATTCATGGACTTTTCATGGTCAGGAAAAAAGTATCATTTCTCCAGGCTTTTTCCCAATTTCCCGGTAACGTGGGAACCCTGTAATGAAAGTTTACCACTCAATAAATATATTTATTCCTACTTTCCACTGAACTGGTCAGAATGGGTTGTCTGTAAGCTTAGATGTAAATAGTGGACAAATATGTGGTCATGAGTCAAACATAAATGCTTAACCTATCTGAGTATCTGTGCAAGTCACAGTGATCTTCTGTGGTTGTAATGTTGAAGTACCAACTGACGCATCCAATTATCGAACTTCATGATTCCAGCACAAGTTTTTGAGAAAATGTTTCAATCCTAGGTATAAAATTTGAAGATCCTTTCAATCTGTCAAATTCTGTTCAGCAGTTTCTGAGAACAGAACAAAGGGCGATTATATTTTTAATAATGATTTATACAAATTTTAAAGGCCAACATAACGTAATGCTGTCTTCAACCTTTAGTTGATAGTAGTCTCATTGATATTAGTTGGCTGATATTGGTGTTGTTGATATTAGTTTGGTTGATATTGGTGTTGTCGATATTAGTTTGGTTGATTGTAGTCTCGTTGATACAAGTGTGGTGCTTTTTTTTAGTAGTAGTTTGTTTAAAACAGCAATTGGTGATGCACAATGCATGTCGCATGACAAATGAAAGATAATACATATCAGACACCGGACTTTATGGCCAGGTGGTGGCTGTTCCATTTAAAAATACACGGTACCCAGGTGAGGGCTGTTCCATTAAAAAATATATGGTACCCAGGTGAGGGCTGTTCCATTTAAAAATACACGGTACCCAGGTGAGGGCTGTTCCATTTAAAAATACATGGTACCCAGGTGAGGGCTGTTCCATTTAAAACTACATGGTACCCAGGTGAGGGCTGTTCCATTTAAAAATACATGGTACCCAGGGAAGGCAGATTTTTTTATAAAAAATACATGCGAGTGTACTTTGATTTCAAAGACTTCATATTAAAATGAATTCTATTTAAAATCTACGTAGTCCTCGTAAAATCAAGGCAGTCTATCTAAAATCTAGGTAGTCAAATCTAAAATCTAGATAGTCCATGTAAAATCAAGGCAGTCAAATCTAAAATCTAGGTAGTCAAATCTAAAATCTAGGTAGTCCATGTAAAATCAAAGCAGTCTATCTAAAATCAAGGCAGTCAAATCTAAAATCTAGGTAGTCCATGTAAAATCAAGGCAGTCTATCTAAAATCTAGGTAGTCAAATCTAAAATCTAGGTAGTCCATGTAAAATCAAGGCAGTCAAATCTAAAATCTATGTAGTTCTCGTAAAATCAAGGCAGTCAAATCTAAAATCTAGGTAGTCAAATCTAAAATCTAGGTAGTCCATGTAAAATCAAGGCAGCCAAATCTAAAATCTAGGTAGTCCATGTAAAATCAAGGCAGTCTATCTAAAATCTAGGTAGTCAAATCTAAAATCTAGGTAGTCCATGTAAAATCAAAGCAGTCTATCTAAAATCTAGGTAGTCAAATCTAAAATCTAGGTAGTCCATGTAAAATCAAAGTAGTCTATCTAAAATCAAGGCAGTCAAATCTAAAATCTAGGTAGTCCATGTAAAATCAAGGCAGTCAAATCTAAAATCTAGGTAGCATAGCTGCCAACCCCCAAGTACAAAAATACTGATTGCTTATGACAAAAATATTGATTTTCAGGACCAAATACTGATTTTTAAAAATTTTAATGCATATGTAACTACTTACAACATATACAACCATCAGTAAGTACGACAGTGCCTTACATAATTATTTAATGTCAAAGATGCATGTGTTGCACACCTGCACCTTCTGGACAGGCACCCTGTTCCATTCCATTGGCCCAATAGCGAAATCCCATTACACAATTTCCAAAACGTAAAGTCTTCTCCTTTACTAGATGATTTCACAAATCTAAACAAAACGGCACAATTGTCCTTTCAGTTCTGTTTTCTTGTCTTTTCTGGTGAAAATTCTGAATATTCTGCTTTCCTATTCAACATGATTAGAAGTTGAATATTACGAAGATGAGACACAGTGGTAGCGGTAACTGTTAGCGAAATCCAATATGGTGGATAATGACAGGCATGGTAGCCTCGATTTCGAATGAACCAATCATATTGTAGAACTGTATTCCTATATACATGCGATACATTTCTATCAGAATGGAACCGGGTGCCCGTTCTAAACTGAAAATTGCAAGGAAATTTTTTACCGTTTTTTTTTTAAAATAAAAAAATGTATTTTTTGAAAAAAAAATGTACACCCATATTCAGGTCCAAAATACAGAAAAAACTGGACAGTTGGCAGCTATGAGGTAGTCCACGTAAATTCAAGGCAGTCAAATCTAAAATCTAGGTAGTCCATGTAAAATCAAGGCAGTATATCTAATATTAAGGCAGCCAAATCTAAAATCAAGGCGTCTATTTAATATTAAGGCAGTCAAATCTAAAATCAAGACAGTGAAATATCTAAAATCTAAGTAATCCATGTAAAATAATGCTGCAAATGCTATGCAGCAATTCAAACACCATAATAATTCTTTCAGGAATCCTAGCATCAATTTGTTGTAATTGAGGCAGTCTATTTAAAATCTAGGTAGTTGTATCTAAAATCTAGGTAGTCAAATCTAAAATCTGGTAGTCCATGTAAAATCAAGGCAGTCTAACTAAAATCAAGGCAGCCTGTCTAAAATTAAAGCAGCCCATATAAAGTCAAGGCAGTCAATCTAAAACGGATAATGTTCTTTAAAGAAACAAACTTGTATTCAAGCATACTGCATCTTATTATGAGTTTAAACATACATGTACATCATCA
Organism: Megalonaias nervosa; assembly: GCA_016617855.1. Taxonomy (NCBI): domain Eukaryota; kingdom Metazoa; phylum Mollusca; class Bivalvia; order Unionida; family Unionidae; genus Megalonaias; species Megalonaias nervosa. Next base: position 99,149 of record JAECUM010001899.1, on the reverse strand, counting down.
GCAACAATTACAGTCCAATGACAATCAATACATTCATACTTAAACATTTTATCAAAATATTAACCAGAATCTTCTCATCATCCCTGCCACCATTTTTAACCATGTCCAGTCTATTCAACTGACCTCTTGTTATAATGATTAAATATCTTCCATCTACCAATCTAATATACTGGTGCTTAAGTCCTTTTCTCCCTTTATGTGTCCAGACGAAAATTTCCTGTTTAAAATTTTATCCCCAAAAATCTTTATTTTCTGAAGTTCGTCAATATAGAATTCTGAATTTTCAAAAAACTTCCATACCCTTCAGCAAAATTTTGAATATTTGGCTTCTCTGGTTATGCGTGCATGTGCATGCCAAAATGTGACTTATTTCTGAAACATTCAAAAATATTTCAATTAGTGTCAGTTGTACAACAACTTCTATTTTCTTGATAGCTATGATGCTGGCATAATGTGGTCTCAGACGTAGGGAAAACCACCTACCATGTATAAACAATCATGAAATCTTGAATGACAAAAGCAAGAATGAAGCCCAGAACTGCACATAGGCAAAGCAAGTGTATTAACACTGAGCTATCTCTCACATTCACTAAAACATTACAGACATAACAATAGGCAACCCTTACTTTTGCTCTTCTGTAGGATTCTGTATAAAAGCTTTCTCTCCATCAATAACATGTCTCTTCAACTGATGGGACAACATACCTGTGTGTAAAGAAATAATGATAAATTGGATTCTGCCCAACACTTGTTTCTCACAAAGTGAATAGCATTGTGATTTATGTCACTGCGTTCCTAAAATCTTACAATTTCTATAAAAATAAAAAAAATATAAAAACCTGAAAAAACCCCTATAGTCGCATTGTCGCCAAAGAAACCTTTTAGTAAAACCTTTTCAAAGTTGTTGTCATTGGATTTAATGCCCTTTTTCAGCACAAGATAGGCCATACATAGCACTCAATATAACTGGTGGAGGCAGAACCTGGTAAAGCCCTGGAAAGAACCACTGACCCATGGGAAGCTAAAGGCAAGCTTTCTCACATATCCACACTGGCCAAGCCCAATCCTCAAACCCATGCAGACAGATGCGAGATTGCAGTGATTTGTAACAGCAAGTGCTTTAGACCACTTGGCCACTAGGGGCCCCCCGTTTCAAAGTAAACCAGTAACACTGGTCCTAACTGATTAGCAAGATTGGCACCATAATACAAAATAGAACAGTACAAATCTAGTCCCATTTTCACCAATGTTAAGTCCAGATTCTAGAGATCTGATCAGTCAATTTAAAGTTAAACTAAAATTCAAAATCTGTTCTTCTAACTTATCAAGAAGAAGCTTATGACGAATCATTTTAAGTTTGTCATGTAAGCCAGTTTATATAAGCTGAAATACCATGATGCCACAATATGCTCCAGCTAATGGCAACGAACTTAAAAAAAAAAAAAAAACGCTTTATTAGATCTGACTCCTGGAAAAAGAGAGGTCAAAAACATATTTAGATTTCCAAACCTTTATGCAAAAAGGAGGAGCATGTGTGCCTGTGCAATGTTACTACAGACATGCTTCTGGAGAACATCACCTTATTTGGTCGAGATACCCCTGTATGGATAAAAATACCACTTCCAGTTCCATATAGTTTATATCATGATGCTGAAGAACTATCCCTTCTGGCTCCAAGCGAGTACCCAACACAAATCATGTGCATCAGTGTACAGATAAGAGGGGTTTTGGGTGGGCACTTGTCTCAGGTCAGAAACCATTCTCGACTGGTCCTCAAAGTCATGTGGTGCTGATGAAAAGACTGAAAAGAAATCCATGATGATGGGTGATACGTGTGTGTGTTTGATTTAGATTTTTTAACATAGCTTTAAAAATTTTTTGGTCATATCACTACGATGTCTGCGGTGTGGCAGTTTAAAGTGATGTCTAGCACTGGGGCATCATGCTGTAGATATGTAGAATCACGTCCACCCATTCACCACTAGGCCACCGGAGCGGTAGGGGGATATTTGTAACCGCCAAATTGTCAGAAGGAGAACTGGAGAGGGTGCGAGTCAAGTCTTCCTCGGGGAACATGGTCCCTTGATGGGATACATATATGCAGGTCTCTCTATACTGTCCTAAAAAAAAAAAAAATACTGTCCAGTGGAACACAAATTCTCCCAAGACTGATAAGGAAACACATTCCCCCATAAATGAAATCCTGAGAATGGGTCAGCTCCAACTTTTCATGACTCAGAACATTAGCTCAGACTTCTCATGAATTGGAATGTCAATTGCAAGGCCTTGTGGAATTGCTGACAGAGGTGACAGTCTCAATCTTAAATGGTTTCCCATGAAAAGAAACTTGTTTAAGGCAGAAAGATCGATGATAAACTGAAGCTGATAAACTGAAGCTTTCTGCCTTTTTGCACACCTCTAGCCATAAATGAACAAGTGTCAACTGGTAAATAAGGGGGGAGGGGCCTTGAAAGATGAGGATGAACCTTGAAATGAAGCTGATTAAGTGTTAATTTAGAATGGAAAAAATACAAGTTATGTATGAGCAAACATCACAGGAAGATAGATAAATAGCAGGAGAGGGCACAAATCCCTCTCCCCACCTAACATGAGAGGGGACAAGACTGGAGACTTCCTTCCTTAACCCTTCTAGCTGTCTCATAAAGCTAAAGGCAGGAGAGATCAAGACTTGAATTGGTGTTGCTTCCAGGGCTATTGAGGCTGTATAATCTTAAAGAAGTTTGAGAAAGATACTGAGGGGCATTCAGGATGAGCACAGGAGAAGTTGCAATGAACTAGTATTGTCCTGAAGTCCCAAGACACCACAGAGGGAACAAGTGCTCTGAAGAGTGTAGCTGCCTCCAAAGCAGGTTCTTACTATGGTCCAGAGCAACATTCATGTGAAAGGGGAGCCAACAGTGCCATGGACATTGACAACACATGCCTTGATGCCCTGAGAACCGCAGCAAAGAGGCTGGAGACAAGGATTCTGTAGTGTTGAGCATACAAGGTTTAAGTTCCAGTACCGCCAGTGTCCACAATGGACAGAAATTCCAGGTCCAGAGTGAAATCCCCACTTGTGACATCACAGTATCAATTGGAAGGTGTAGGCCAAGCAGGAGCTGCTTGCTGAAACCAGAAGTCAAAGAGGAGAGGGGGCAACTGATGACCCCTAATGTTGCTAATGAATTCCTTCTCACACAAAAGCCTATTAAGAAAACTCCACTAATTAGTACTCAAAGACTGGTTTAAGACCAGAGACCAGCCTAGTAACTGATCTGATGGAAAGCCCGCCTCAAAGCTTACAGATTGTGATCTCAGTTCTCCCCTTCCAGGGCAGCATGATCTACTCATCTTCACTGGGCTAAGGGTTTTGAGAGTGTGCTGCTCCACCCTGGGTGTGACTCGCTCGCAACACAACATTTTCTCCCCTTTGGAGGAACGCTTATCAAACCTACTTGGCAGTGACTGCATCTGTACAATCATGAGGAATCCTTGGACATTTTTATTCTTCTTTAATAAGAAACAAGAGCCCATGCCCACCTGGGATCAAGGTCACTTACTTCAAGTCCTGCAGAAGGATCCCATACTCTCCTGGAAATATGAGTATTCTTCTCTAATAAATGACTCATAGAAGGATCCCATACACATCTGGGATCATGAAGATGAGGATAAAGAAATGACTTTCCTCCTCCCTTTACAAGTACACCAACTCTAAGCAAGGTTTCAAACCTCATCAGACCATGGACAACAAAGGTGTGTATTCCGTGGCACCTTTCCCAAAAATGACATCTTTTTTCTTTCTTTCCAGCAATGGAAAATATTTCCCAAAATGGTAGATAAATTCTGGCAACTTTGACAGGGTACTTCCTTTACCCATAATGCAACTCATCCACAAAGTCTGTAGATGGTAGAAATCCAAAATCATTGTGCAGAAATGAAACATAGTATTCTCCTCCTCCTTGCAGATGTACAAAAAAAAAAAATAAAAAAAAAAATCATAAACATATTGTGGATGCTACAATGTTTTACTGGAGTGCTGCATACCAGCTACTTGTGAAGATTTTATTAATGTAATGTCTCTTTGTTCAAAACTGATGAGTAATTCAAGGAACCCGCATTCCAAGTTGTATACAAGTTGCAAATTAGAAATTATACTTGCCTTCAATAGGTTTACATTTGTATGCCTCAGCTGCCTTTTGAACAGCGTCTGACACTGCATAACCCTGGAAAAAGAACAGAAAATAGATCATTATGCACAACAATTTGCATTTTATGCTGCCATTGGTAACCACTCTAAGTATAGTTAACTTTTTCTTGCATGACAAAATAAATTGGTTCCAATCACTTATGACTTTGGAAAATGCAACAATCGATCAGATTTCATTGCTTTTATACAAGTTTGGTGCCAACTCCTTTTGATGAAGGGTGCATTGTTTTTATAAAAGATTGTAGCTGGCTTGTTATGATGAAGGGTGCATATGCCATTGAAGTTGCCATGAAAACCAAATTCTGATTACCAAACACACGCCCATTTGTTAACTGGCTTCAACATCAAATAATTGTGGCAGCTTGGCCATAATCAATAAAACAAAGAATTTGTAAAAGTTGGGACTGATGCTTTCTGTCGACATGTACAGTTGTTATTTTAACTCAAGCATGACAAATTTAGTAGTAACAATAAACCATGGGACCACGACTTAGTATTTTCGTCGACATAGGCAGCTTGTCAAAATAAGTGATGTTGATCTAAGTGGGTAGGACCTTGTGTATTGTGTGTGTGTGTGTGTGTGTACAAACACACACACATACATGTGCAAGTTCTTGAACAGTTTTGATTACAGCAATCTTAGGGGCTGTCTCAATTTATTACACAAGCAGAAAAATATAATGGGCAACTGAATTATAACAACTGGTTGCCCCAGAAGAACCAACAATTTTCAAAATATTTCTATCCCTGAAATGGTCTGATGTGACTAGAGATTTGCCATTTAACTCTGGAACCTTCAGTGTAAATTCTTTCCCTTTTGCACTACAAGTCTCTGGAGTTTCAAATTCTTCCACCTTGCACAATTAAAGACTTGTGACATTTGGACACGTCCCTCTTGCACCATAATGGCTCTGGCCCCTATTGTTAAAATTCATCCCTCTTGCAAAAAAATTCCTTTTCCTTCTAGCACCTGTAAGGACTATGTACCCTTGGGTCAAAATTTTTCCATAGTTGCCAACTCTCCAGGCTCCCAATTAGTGAAAATAGGGATAAAAATTTGTGAATTTCGATATTAATTCCTGAAGTGATCGAGTCCAGGAATATTTGTCGGAACAAATGTTTAGAATGGGATCTAGCTGATAAACGTAGATTGTGTTCAACAAGAAAACTCACAATGTTTCAGCATTGGTAGCTTGCAGGTCTTCTGTCAATGGCTTAAAATTTTCCAGACCTATAATCTGCTGCAGTTCTTAATTTTCCCAACCTCTATGTGCTTTTTGCTACCAGTGTGCTTCCTCACATCATCTCTGCCACCATGCCCGAACCATTTTGGCAACTGCCGATATCACGACTAGCACATAATGGGAAATCGGTTACTTAACTAAAGATTTTAAATAATTGAGAATTGATGAATTCATGATATTTTGCATGCCGCGTGAATCCGTGAATCGCTGAAAAAGTCGCGAAAATCACACCAAAATCGTGAGGGTTAGCAGCTACGTTTTTTTCCTTTCAATGCAAACATGGTCTCTAGGTTGTTTCTTCCCTTTTGCACAATAAATGATTTGTATACAGCTGAGCCTGTTTTTTTTTTTTTTTGGGGTGGGGTGGGGTGGGGTTTCATTTGTACACAGTTTTGACTTGTACATAGCCAAATCTACACAAAATTTCGTTTTTTTAGTGTGGTATGTTGGGTACTATACTTGAAATGTTTCGTCCCTTTTGCACACAGTTTTGATATGTACATGGCCAAATCTGGAAAAAAAATCTGTTTTTCATTTTAGGATGGCATGTTGGGTAATATACTTACATCTTTTCCTGGCTGGACTAGTCTTAATGCCAATTCTGAAGCTTGGTGTGCAGCCACTATCACATCAGCTTTACGACCCGTTACCTTTTTCTCCTGAAAAAAGACAAGATATTTTTATCATTCCTCCCCATTCAGTCTCTCTTTCCCCACAAACACGCATGCTTACATTGACTGCTGATAAATTGAAATTCAAAATCTAAACAATTCATGAATTAAAATTAAAATTGTGAGCAAGATGAAGTAATAAACATGCAGCTGATATTTAATGTACAACAAAACTGTCCACAAAATTGTAATTATTTAATCATGAAACTGGTAAATTGGGGCTGAACAAGGGTTCGTTGATTTAAACTTGATAAGAAAACAGGACCTTTGTCTTGTTTCAGAATGGGATCATACAGTGTGCCGATTCACACAGATCTGGATGTGAATCATATCAATAAAGAGTTGCACGTAAGTAATTTTTTCAAATATGTATGTTGCATGGATAAGAATTGGGTATTTCACACCAGAATTTAATTGCTAATTTTATGAATATAATACCTAATTCTGATAATTTGTAAATGTGATGTACTGTTGGAAATTTCCAGTTGCATTATGGTAATTTACCAGTCTCCACCAATCCTGCTTCACCAAGAATAATACCTACTGTACCATAAAAAAAAAATGTACATGAATACAAATGGCACAGGACACCTTGCACAAGTTAAGTTTTAAAAGTTAATCTGATAATCAGTGTTTGCTTGTCAACGGAGAAAATAGTCCATCTAAAGCCTTAGCGTCAATATCAAAAAATGTTCCAGGAAAGATGGCTAAAGCAACTCAATTGGTTATGTGTCAACCATGAAAAATGCAGTTTTGTGTACAAGACAGACACAGATACAAAAATAAACCAAATCAGCTACCGAATGACATTATCAATGGTCTGCCCTGCCAAGACAACAAAATTCAAATGATCACGTTATTACCCTGCAAAACAAGTGAAAAAAGACAACAATGGAGCCACCAGTAAGTGCATAGCAGAGATTACAGAACACTGGCATACATTTTGTTGGCAGTCCACTCATTTCATTCCCCGTAAAAGGAACTTTTCTTCGAAGAATAGGCATCTTTCTGCTGCACCAATACAAGAAACTGTGAAAAACAGGACAATTATTTCGTATGCAACTAATCAAACAGGCTTCAAACTGAATGTGGTGGTTCTGAGGGCAACTCTTACAATATGCTCTTATGTCTCTGCTAAACAAAGATCAACCTTTGTGATGAAATAATGCCTTCATCTGTTTTGAATGTTATTTTGAACTAGTACTGATGTACTCTTTCTTTACAAATAATTATTAGTTTTAGACATTGTATCAGATTTGTTTCTCTTCTTCCCCAGATGCAAATTTGTAGCTCCACCCCTGTAGTGGGAAACTAACCCAAAGTAGCTTAATCTCTGCATCGAACAAGATCCTATATTATTTTAGCGTAGAGTAAGACCACTCCACTGGTCTAAGTAGTTAGAACATCTGCCTCAGATGTGGGTTAGAACCCCATTGGAGTCATACCAAAGTTACAGCAATTAAATGGTTCTGATTTACTATTTACTACTGAATGGAAATATACCCCATGTCAACCTTTAATCCACTCGCCTGGAGCTACAGCATATCTCCTGGTACAACATTCAACTTGTAATATACGAGTCACAGGTTTGATACCTGCTTAGATGAGCTGCCTCAATGTGTCTTTGACAAAGGCACTTAATTCTTACTCGCTGGCATGATATAGCCAAAAATGTGTTCAAACCTTCATTAAAACCCAAAACCATTAATCCACTTGTCTGCCATTAACTTACCATTGATGATCCCACCACCCAAGTGTGTGCTGCTACTGCAATAAACCCATCAATGTGTGCACCAAGATCTCTGTAATGTAAAATAGACAATATAAGTAATAAAAATGCAGGTGTGGAAAGGGAAGCAAAGTTAATTTTAATTATGTAATACTCACCTGTCATTATTGCTATGCTCACCTTTTCTGGAACAGAATCACCCTTTTTCAAAATTGAAATTTCCATCCTCCCATTAGCTGGAAAGTTGAAGAACACAGACCCAGTCTAATCCCCATGTGAAGTTGTCCTCTTAACATGGACCCCCAGATGACTTATGGGATATCAGAGTGGGGTGGAAGGAAGGAATATTTCAATAGTGGTGGGTAAGTATTAAATCATTATAATTATTTCCCCCTTCCACCATGGCATAAATTAAACTAGTATAAAAATTATACACTCACCCTTACAGTATACTGCAAGTTAGCAGAAGCTTGGGAAGCTTTTTGTGTGGTAATTTAGCCAATTGTAAAAAATTACAAACAAAATGCCTTTCAAAGGTAGAAGGAGAATGTAGTAAGTGGCTTCCAAAACACAGCTCTCATAACATCTCCCAATGACATCAAACAAGTTCAATGATGCAGCCCAAACTTCAAGGGATTTAAACTCGTGAACGAAAAGCCTCTTTGGCCAAGCCGAGACACAAGAGCATACCGATAGAGGTTTGGCCAAAGCGAGACACAAGCCCATACTGATAGAGGTTTGGCCAAGCCGAGACACAAGCCCATACTGATAGAGGTTTGGCCAAGCCAAGACACAAGCCCATACCGATAGAGGTTTGGCCAAGCCGAGACACAAGCCCATACCGATAGAGGTTTGGCCAAGCCGAGACACAAGCCCATACCGATAGAGGTTTGGCCAAGCCAAGACACAAGCCCATACCGATAGAGGTTTGGCCAAGCCGAGACACAAGCCCATACCGATTGAGGTTTGGCCAAGCCGAGACACAAGCCCATACCGATAGATGTTTGGCCAAACTGAGACACAAGCCCATACCGATAGAGGTTTGGCCAAGCCGAGACACAAGCCCATACAGATCGAGGTGAGATGTCAGTGATCTGTAAAGATGAGCACCTTAGACCTCTTGGCAACCAGGGGTCCCAAAACATGGATGCTAATGATATATACACTTACCTGGTTTCATGCTTTAGATCCAAATGCTTTAAAGTTACAGTGCTAAAGGGAACATGTGATGGAACCATAAAATACTGAGCTGTGACTGGCCTTGTAGATAGCACACCTTCTGGAGATTAGGACTGTGACACTGAAGATAATGTGGTACCTGACACACCTTGTATTATTGATGACTTTGACACTGAAGACAGCATCCCTAGTGTGGTATGTGTTTTATCCTGTAATCTCAAATGACTTTAAAGTTGTCATGCAGAAGGGAAAATGATGGAAAATACTGAACCTTGATCTAGCACTGGAAAGCTATTTATCAATACACACAGCTTTAGGTGTTGAATAAAGTATTTACCTTGATCTAGCACTGTATGTGGAAAGCTATTTGTCAATACACACAGCTTTAGGTGTTGAATAAAGTATTTACCTTGATCTTACAGTGTATGTGGAAAGCTATTTGTCAATACACACAGCTTTAGGTGTTAAATAAAGTATTTACCTTGATCCTGCACTGTATGTGGAAAGCTATTTGTCAATACACACAGCTTTAGGTGTTGAATAAAGTATTTACCTTGATCCTGCAGTGTATGTGGAAAGCTATTTGTCAATACACACAGCTTTTGATGTTGAATAAAGTATTTACCTTGATATAGCACTGTATGTGGAAAGCCATTTGTCAATACACACAGCTTTAGGTGTTGAATAAAGTATTTACCTTGATCTTGCACTGTATGTGGAAAGCCATTTGTCAATACACACAGCTTTAGGTGTTGAATAAAGTATTTACCTTGATCTAGCACTGTATGTGGAAAGCTAATACACACAGCTTTAGGTGTTGAATAAAGTATTTACCTTGATCTTGCACTGTATGTGGAAAGCTATTTGTCAATACACACATCTTTAGGTGTTGAATAAAGTATTTACCAAGTTTCATTGTAATCCAGACAACTGCCAAACTAGTTGCACTAATTAGTTTGTGTTACATGCTGCATTAAGGTACAAGTCAAAAAGGTCAATGACTATCAAGGCAAAGTGATATGCTTATGTCCATGCATTTAAAGAGCATAATATTTACCAGGTTTAATGGCAATCCATAAAGATACACAGAAGTAATTGTGATAATGACACTGCGTAATACACTGCATTCAGCAACAAAAAAAAATAAAGAGAACTTTTAACGAGAGATTCCTCAAAAGGACTGACACTTTACTGATCAAAAAGAATTTCCAACAATCCAAGTCAGGACAGTTTCTTCTTCATAATTCACCAAGTAATGATATCATCTTTGATATTCTGGGAAACTCAAGCTACCAAAATTTGGAAGTGAAAATATTTTCCTACCAGTCTGCATTAACATGTTCACAAGAAACCAGTAGGTGCAGGACAAAATATTTTGTTATGGCCGTTGACATTGATCCCAATATCATGGATAGAAAATCGTTTTACTTGTCCCAGCCAAAGACCATTAAAAAGTTTCAAAGACTACCCCCATCCCTGTCATGTTTGACGCAGTGGTGTATTAAGCATAAATGGCACCAGGAGGCAATGGCGTAAATGGCACTCATGGCAACGATAGCCCAAGGGCTAGAATATTAGGCCTTAAGTGCCAAAGCCAGAGGAGGTTCTTGTGAGTGGGCTAGTGCCACCGTACCACTAGCTAGGGGTTTTGGGGGAGCACTGTGAGCTCCCTTAGCTGGGTCCGGGGTTGAGCCATGGCTGCCAACGACTTTCCTGCAATTTAATGCCATTTGGTGTTTTTTCTGGAATCTAAATTTGGTCATCCTCAAAAGACAATGAAGTACCATTTTATGCATGTCTGTCATTTCTACATTAGGCCCATTAACAGAGCTCCAGACTCACAATTAGTGAAAAGTGGGATAAAAATGAGTGAATTCTGAACGCAATTAGTGAAAAATTATATCAAGACACTAACTCCATCCACTTCGATGGTCAGTACTGCATTATATGAAAATACCAAAATAAAACTAAAACATATTATTTACATTGATTACATGTACTACTTTATTTGCAGCCAAATTTACTAATATACACCAACTTCACGCTATTTGTCATGATAAGATGCTGCGGCAGTCTTGAACTTCCTCAATCAGGCTAAGGTAAATTTGTTTTCAAAACAGTTCAAGCTCTTGCCTGCTGGTTAATCTTGGTGACTAAAATTGTTGCAAATTTTCATCACCTAAGGAGGCACTAAAGTTTGTCATATTTTTCCTCACAATAGGAAATAATCTTTCTCTGTCACTGCTGCTGATCTCCAACTGAGAAAGACAGGTTATGTTCAACAAGAAAGCTCACAAACAATGCATCAGCACTGGTAGCATGCAGGATTTGAGTAGGTGACTTAAAGTACTCCAAAACTAAAATCTGCTGAGGGTGCTATAGCAGTGTGCTTTTTTCACATCGTTCTGCCACATACCCACTGGGACTCGTATCGTTGCTTACAATTTATCTGTCACACATGTACTATATAATAATATTACTACACGGTACATGTGTGACAGGTAAATTGTAAGCAACAATACCAGCCCTTGTGCACATTCCCAACTGTAAAATTCGTGGCACACTACTGTGCAAGAAGCATAATGTACATCGATGTTTGATGGCTGAATGCTAGGGATAAATTTTGGTGTACTTCAATCTATACTTCACTTTTTGTGGAATGCAAATCTTTTTCCTTAGAGGTGATCACATTTTAACTGCAGTGTAACTTAATTATGAAATGGTATTAATTCAGAAGATGAAACGTCGAACAGTGAACGATTAGTGGTGTTGGCAAGTGCGCAGGAAACTGAACTCAAGCAAATTACTATCTATGCTAATCTTTCAATCTCAAAAATTCCAACACTCGAAAAAGCTGCCTTCATGTATTTTCCCAACCTCTATGTGCTTTTTGCTACCAATGTGCTTCCTCACATCGTCCCTGTCACCATGCCCAATGCTAAAATTTGTGGCACACTGTGCAAAAAGCATAATGTATATTGGTATTTGATGGCTGAATGCATGGTCAATTTTTGGTATATTCCAAAATAAACTTCACTTTTTGTGCAATACATTTCTTTTTCCTTGGTGGTGAAGACATTTTCAAGATGCAATGCCGAACAGTAATTCAAATCAGTGTTGGCGGCACATACATGGAGAAAATTTCCAGCTAGGCTCTGGTTTCTTTCAAAATCATTTGTAAAACCACTCTTATATATATAGATTAAAATATGCTAAAATGCATGCTACAGGGCCTACTGTACGAATTGGCTATAGTTCTACTAATGTCGCAACGAGCAGTACAAGTTCGTTTCAGCAACTGCCTAGCACTTAATGGGAAAATTTTAAATAATCGAGAATTGGGAATGCATTATTTTTTGCATGTGGCATGAATCCGTGAATTGCCGTAGAGTCGTGAAATTCATGCCCAAATCATGAGGGTTGGCAGCTATGCATTAATTTTACCTCAAACACATTACTCTTAATTATGCACAGAAACCGTTGTTTTACAAAATTTATTTATTTATGGACTTTATGTTTAAAAAAATATAGTTATGTCTACAGAGCAACTTAATGAGAGTAAGTTTTCTGAGCGTCTGACTTGCTCAATGATGCCAATGAAGTCAATTTTAAGAGGCACTGCTTTCAACTATTTTAACTGATTTGTGCAGAGGCGATAGTATTGATCAATGTCAGGATTCCTCTCACTAGCAATGCAAAATAGGATTAGTGGTGTGGGTTTTTTTTGGGTGGGGTGCACCCATGTATAGGGTAGCAGCTTGTTCATGAGGTATATGCTGGCTGCAGAAATGAGTTTGCAAATTCTTATTACACAGGTGTGTTATGTAATTTGTTGAAAGATCAGGATTACAAACTCAATTTTGATAATTTTCTAAAGGGGGCACTCACCAGTTGAGAGAGTGACATATGTAAGGTGAAGTTGTTTGCATTTAAAACATGCACAATGGAGAGAATGTTGGCATACCTCTATGCTACTTTGATGTAATGTGGCTGACATTTCTTTGGATATTGTACTTTTGGAAATTTTAAATGATCTTAGCACACTGCTAACTAAAATAACTGCTCCCTTGTGCTCCAAAAATCAGCCTGAATTTGTCTAAAGTGCATTATCCTTAGCTGCTATTAAAATAGGGAAAATGAATTTTGCCAGACTAGACAATACCAGCTTCTGGAAGTGCAATGAATGAATTACCAAATATATTAAATGAAAAAAAAAGTTATCAGCTCTTTTTTTTTGGCAATTTACCTCTTAAGTTCAGGATGTGAAAATGACCAAGTGGAGCTAGCACTTTTTTGAAAGGTGCACATCTGGAGTAAGGCCAAGCTGTGTACTCTATAACCCATATTACATCCATCAATCCTACACCAACATAAAGGGAATTAAAGGTTCTTTGAACAATACGTAAGATATACAAGCTCTTTTTTAAATAGCCAGTATAACCAGTGAGGAAACCTGGGGAAATTCTTTTCTTTAAAATTCTAACCGAATGCAAAATACGAAACTGTAGAGTGCCACCTTAAAACAAATATAAAAATGTATGCAATTATTTCTCTTATGTTCATATCATTATGTATGATGTTCTGAATGAAATGGTACATTAACATTGATTTTATGCATGAAAATAAGCTAATTATGCTTATTTTGCTCTGCTTATGTAATTTGCCATAAGGCATATTTGTGTGAGTAGTGACCTTAATTATGGGGAAATTAGAAGTCTTAGAATATAGGAATAAAGTCAGCTTAAATTTAAAACTGTTGCATTAAGTAAAAGAAATACATAGTGAAAACGTTTCTTTTCATTTATTGCAATGAAATTAAAAAATAAATGATGACATAGCAAATTTGATTTCTTACATATTAAACAATAAGCAAATGTTTTACCCTCTGACCTTTATGAACCTCATCTGTTCCATCCCTTTTCAAAGTGTAAAATTTACTGTTGACATCTCAGGAATAATTATGGCTAGTTTCATGTTCCTGTCTTTCAGCATAACACTGGCTGCTATGTTGACAAAATGTAATATGCATTTTTAAAACGGCTCACTTTTTATCATGGGGGGGGCTGTACTTGTTTGAGTGTGTGTGTGTGTGTGTGATTTAGACTTTTAACGTAGCATTAACAATTTTGATGAGACTCTGGCACTAATAAATACTGTTCTGTGGGGGAAATACAGGAGAATTATTCAAAAGGACTGTTTTGATGCTTGTGACTTAAATATTTCAGCCATACAATCAAAAGTATGCTACTGTTTTGAGTGGTCCCATATTCACTTAGGACCAACCAGATATCTAAAGCTGTCTTCTGCTAAAAACCCCATGTTAAAATGACAATCCATTCAGAAGAAGCAATAACAAAATTTTCAAGAAAAAATGTCTGCCAAACTGGATGTCAGATCAGCACCATTATTTTTTCTTTTTTTAGAACCAATTAGTCCACATAAAAAGGCATTTGGTGAAAACTCAATGCAGATACAGCTATCCAGAGGAAGTAGGATGAATTGTAACAAGACCATGATCGTGGTAATACTGGAAGTCTAACAGGTCGTTTTCGTATTGATTTATTGAAGGTCCCATGTTGATAAGACCATTCATTCTGGATGAGTAATGTTAAAGATTTTCAATATACACCTCTCCCTCGATAACTCGCGCACATCGGGGTCCAAAAACACAGACCGCTTTATAAGCGAGGGCACGAGTTACCGAGGGAGCTCCAAAACCCCCGCTAAACATCAAGAAAACCGTGGGGTTGGGGGGGGAGAGACACTGTGCTGTTCAATGACTAATCCTCGTTTTATAATCGAGTCGAGAAAAATCGTCAATAAAGCGCTTTTTCTGATGAAATTGTGCATTATTATCTATATATCACATTTATTTTCAAAATGTCCAACATCTGAAAGATCGATAACATGATTGCCACTGGTTTCAACAACCAAACATGGTATGCGAAAACATTCGTGTATTACGTCACGGCTTTTTGTTTTGTTGATTAGTCTGGTTCCCGGAATGTTGCATAATTGTATTTCATGAAACTTGGAGTCTACAAGGCAGGGAACCAGACTAATTGTTGATACACTACCAAACGAGATTCCTTTTTATCAAAAACAGGTAACATTTATTTCGTCAGACAATCATCTACATCAAAACTCAATTTTTGCATTTTTCAATTAGTAAAATATTGATGCCGTGATTTCATTGCAAAAGTAAAAGTGAAACTTCTTATCATGCTTGAGGATATCTCTACGTGCGAATTCATGAATTCTCTGTCCATATCTGTGAAACAAAGCTCATTATTTTACAAAGTACTCATTTCGCTTGGTTGCCTTGCTATCTTTAGTCACATTTATGATTGAGTGGGTAATTTTTATGGTAGTTCAATTAGATATGTACACAATAAAATGTATCACAGTGTTCGATTGATCAAATGAAATGAGCTACCCAACATACGACCGGTGCCCCTGGTTCTTAAGCTTGTAGGATTTGTATGCCTTTTGACATTTTTTTCAATTCCACCCGTTTTATTTGATTCAGATGTAATTACCGTGATAATAGAAAAGGAGGCCCTCTTTTTATTTAGTGCAACAATACAACAGATGCTTCCGCTAGTCTGATATCAAAACACGGTGGGCACTTAATTAGGTTCTCAGCGAAACGCTCGCGGACATAGCTGTTATAGTAGATTGACACATTTTACGTTTAATTACAAGAAGACACATTGCATTTATGATGATTACACTTAAAAGGAACTAAAAGATAGAACTAGAACACAATTTCAATTCATAATTTTTTTTATTTAATTCGTATTTATTTATTAAAGTACTGCCTCCACTTGGCGTACGTAACATTTTCATTGATCGAAATGTCCTTGAATATTGTTAATTGCGGTTTACAAAGAATGTCGTTTGAAAAGAAAAGGTAACAAATTATATGACTTCTTATTAAAAGTCGTTATTTCATAATGTTAAATTTCCATGTCCTATCTACCGTTTTCGACGATAAAACAAGCTATATATCAAGTTTCCGTTACCAATTTCGATCGCGATTTCCTTCAAGTTCAACCAATAGGGACCAATTTTTTGGTATTTTCTGGTTTAAAAATTGGGATCCACGCCTGACCCCGCGTTATAAGTGGGTTTGCGAATTATCAGGGCACGAGTTATCGAGGGAGTGGTTTATCTATAATAATGGATGTCATATCAGCACAATTTTCATTAACGACCAAGTAGATCCTGGAATGAACATGTGTAAAAGGTTTTGTGACAATCATCCAAGTAGATGAGAAGAAGCTATTAACAAACCTGTGCTCACAGTTGGATTGACAACAGTCATTCAATAAGCTCTTGAGAAAAGTGATTTGTAAATACACGCACTTCTTCAGATCAAAGCCACAATATTTGAGATGTTTTATGACAATCCATCAAAATCTATGAGAACAGTAGGCTAAGAAAATTCTGTCATACATTGCTATAAGGCAAAAAGGGCAATAGCCTTAATAAAAATTCTGTCATACATATCTACAAGGCAAAAAGGGCAATAGCCTTAATAAAAATTGTCATACATTGCTACAAGGCAAAAAGGGCAATAGCCTTAATAAAAATTATGTCATACATTGCTACAAGGCAAAAAGGGCAATAGCCTTAATAAAAATTATGAGAGCAAAGTGATCTATTGATATCTGCATCTTCAGGCCATGCCCAAGTTTACTGGTTGTGCTAAGAAGATTGTGCCATACACTGCTAAAAGACAAAAAGGAAGACATCTCCTGAAAACACTGTAGGAACAAATTGACTTGTTTATATGTGCATCTTCAGGTGATGATAATATTTATCAAGTTTCATGGCAATTCATCAATTCTTTGGAGCTGAGTACAAGATGGAGGATAGACACTATGATTACTGTATCCAAACTCCTCAATAAAGCTGTGGAATCTTTCTGAATATATGAGTCATATACTGACCCCCCCCCCAAAGATGATGCTAAAATTATCATGTGCAACTTTCATGTATATGGTTGATTTTTCAAGAAAATTTTAAGAAAAATAAAAAAAAAAGGAAATCAGCATGAATCCTAGTCACATGTCCTACACTACATCCTGTAAAATATGGAGACAAGACAGGCCATCACATTTTGGTCTTCAACCAGTATAGTGATAGAAATACTTGATTTTAAAACATAGGTGGCCAAACAATTTAAAATGGCCAGCAAATTTCACTGGCTTCCATCTATCTATGAGAAAATACATATACAGTGTAAGCCCGCTATAGCATACTCCGTTATAACACGAATTCGGATATAACATGGTCGTGGTGTGGCTCCCGAAATTTCAGATACATGTATTTTTCTTGTACACAAAAAAAATTTTCTTTCTTATCTTAAAAGTACGAAAAAAACCCCCAAAAAAGTTTATCATTTTAGGGCAGAGATCGCGTATGAATAATACAAGACAATCGTGGCGTGGCTAGGGAAATTTTATATGCATTTTTCTCACACATGAACAAATAGTTTTCTTCTTAAAAGTACGAAAAATAGTGTATAAATTTTTTTCAGGAATCGCGCAGGGCTTTGCCAATGTCGCAAATTGCGATTTTTTTCTCCTTATTGGCGGCAAAATATACCATCTGCAACGTTCCCTCCAATATTTTTCCTGTGTGCGCGGAATTTTTGAAACTGCTGCACAGCACATGTATTTGCTACCAAAACTTGTGCGCGGAATTTTAAACTGCTGCGCGGCATTTTCTAATGAGCTGCCCAGCTGCGTACCTTAGAGGGAACATTGACCATCTGGCGATTTTTTTTATTGGCGACACTGTTGGCTGTTTTAACTTTTATATACAACCACTGGTTTGGAATGGAGAAATTCAGAGGCCCCATGAAAGGAAGCCGTAATGTTGATATAAAATGCACTGAAATTTATCTATTGTTACATAAACAAATTCTTTGTCCATATTGACAAACCATCTTAACAGTGCATTGTTATATCATAATCTGCTTATGTTGACATCTAGCATGAGTACTGTATGTTTTGAGATATCCGCTTTTTTTCAAATTTACATCTGGTAGCAGAGATCAACCGGATGAGGCATTATCTCATAATCTATCTTCGTCGGATTTTACTCTGCTCGCTAGTAATTAATATATTTACATAGACTGACATTTGTATGTGGATGGTAAGTAAAATTCCGCTTTTTTTCACTCAGAATTAAATCCTTCAGAACATTCACATTTTCTGTAGTAATCCCTGTCATCAGACCAGAACACCTGCGTCTCTATCGTCGATTGACCCTTTCTTTAAATTTCTGACGCATGCGTGGAAGGCAGCATCACTCCACTACCATATATGTAAGAAAAGAAAAAAGCTCTGGCTTGTCTATTCAATAGGCAGGGAGGAACAGTAACTACAATTGACCATATGACGGCCAATTCAGTTTTTTTTAAAAAAAAAATGTACCCAGATAAATTAGTAGCTGAAATTTCAAAGAAAACATTATCTTTGAAGCAACGATTGTTATGAAAACGTACTAAGTAAATGGGAAAAAAATCAGTCTCAATCATGCAATAAAATTTTTTTATGTTGCTGCCACAATAAGAAACGGGCATTTCTTTGGTTCTCCAAAGCTGTTCTTTAGCAGTGACTTCAATAACGCATGCACCCTTCATCAAAAAAGCCGACTACAATCTTAAATAAAAATGAAGAACCTTTCTTCAAAGGAAGCCATTACCGAACTTAAATATAAGCAATGGAATCTGATGGATTGTTTCATTTTCCAACGTGACTGGAACATTTTTACTGTGCCGTTAAAGTTTCCTTTTTAGAGGAAAAAAGTTTATGCTTATGAACTCTACCGACGGTACTTAAAACGTAAACTTTTACCGACTTTGGACGTACTTAAAAGTAAATGTGCTTCATCATTCGTTATGTGATTGTGCTATTTTTTCTGCTGAATTCAGACCTATATGACCTGTGTGTGTGCATATTTTCGATGGAATTACTTGTATTGTGGGTTCAATGTATGTGACATGATTCGCGGGTGAGTACACGGTGTTGATACTTTATTCACTGCTATGCATTAGACATGTATATATAAACAGTATACATGTATATGTACCAATGCGTGGTTCTCCGAATAAAGTAAAATATTATATATGCCATCTCTGTTTTCACTACAGGTGTATTTCTCATTTAATATGGATCGATTTAAGATGAAAACTGCGCCAATAAAGCACGTATTTTTGCGCCCGCATTTATTACCTACTCCCCCCCACCCCACGCACATTTTTTTGGGTACATGCATCATTTTCTTCTGCTAACTGTCCTGGCTGCATATAACACGGTTCGGTCTATAACATGGTCGGGTTCTATGGCTCCCAACTACCGTGTTATAGCGGGGTCACACTGTACAAGCACACAAACATAAACAGGATAATACTGGTGCCATTTACTCTGACAAGCATGGGAACAAAACTTACATTTTGACCACATCTCCATCCTTTAAAATAACATCTGGCTCACTCTTCAGTGGAGAAAAGTGACATACACAGTTGTTGACTGATATACAAGTTGGAAAGGCAATACCTGAAATGAAAGATTACATCAACTTGTCAGCCTGAAAATGGAGTTCTATTGAAGATCATGTTTACAATAGTCTCAATATATCGCAGTATAATTTGTTCGCATGTAGCAATAATATTAACAACCTGGTACAAACAAACGTGTTGGTCCATTAAGATATTACACCTAAACTCTAATCCTAATAACTTTTCATAAAAGTGGCTATTAAATGATTAGTAAAGTACTTCAATCATATCCAGTGATCCAATTAGTTATGTCTCCTTTAACACACACACACACACAAACACACATACATATACAGTAGCTGAACATGCTGATAGGATAAGATAAATAGCAAGAAATTGGTAAAGATGGGGGGGGGGAGGAGGATGAGGGAGGCATATTTCAAACCAAGTCACCTAGTGTTAAATTTGTATGAAGTGAAGACAACAACTTTTAAATGACTTAGGCAAACAACTAATATGTTTACGACTTGAAGATTAAGGCACTGATGAACCATTGCACCCCTAACAAGTGCTGCTATGAGGCCAAGACCTCCGAGTCTGTGCTGTCATAAATGGGAAGGAAAAGACAATGCACTTCCCCGAAATGCCCCCACATACCATAGGGATTAAGAAGGATCATAGAGAAAGGGGTGGGGAATGCCAATCTGACCTACTTCCCAGTCTGGTTGAATAACCAGACTCATTATCCCCAAACGGTTATTTCAGAAACATGGCAAAAGAGAAGTTAAGACCTTTATCCTGACCCTGTACAAATGGGGCTCTGATGACCAGAGAGAAAGGTGCATGAAGACTGGTGCAGTGACCAGATACAAAAATCATCACATCAGAAAAAGTCATTTTTTTTATGTCTGCATAAACAATAGCAATGTCACAGCTTGCAAGGGTGAAAAGTTGTCTGTCCAAGGGATGTCTGTTTCTGGATCATCACATGTAAGTATTTTTGACCATGGAAATTGGGTGGCAGCATCTATTCTTGTTAATCATTAATTATTCTGCATTTGTTTACTTCATGATACACACTCATCATTCATTTGTGTTTTTACTACATTGTTTTGTTTTTTTCCTGGTGAAATTACCCTCTTCACGGTCTAGGACAGTCAATCGAGGAGGCCCCTCGTACAATCATCAAAATCAAGCTCTGCAGCAAGTATCCAAGGAATAGTTCATGCTTAAATTGCATATTCAATCATTTTTGACTGGTTAAGACCATAATTAAATAATTAATAATGGCCATGTGTGACATGACCCTAATTACACAATTAATGATGGCAAGGCATGATGAGCACGGTTGCACTAGACCTTTATTTGAATTGCTGGCATATTCAAGTTGCAAAAATACCAGTGGCTTCCTGAACAGAAATAGGATTACAGTCTCACACACTCTGACCCTACAGCTGGTAATACAGGCGACATGAATATCACTTCGCTGCCAAGTCTGAAGCAAAGTTTTGCACCAAAAGGGTAGTTTTTTAATCTTGCAACTCCCTTTGATGGTTCCTGGAAATGGACATAAAAATCAACATCTTACGCTGCCCTCACCTTTCTTCATTTCTTTATCTTTCTTAAAGACTTTTCCTGTCTCATCCAGGAGCCGAGTGTCTCCAAACTCGCATATACTGATCACCGAAGCACCATCTATACATTTATTCTGGACTTCCTTTAGGATGCCTGTAGGAAAAAAATGCAGAGTTTTATTTAGAAAAAGGTTTGGTTGCAAACGTAGCCTACCTTTACTAATAATATTGCAATGGAGCATTAGGAGCATTATGTTGCTATGAAAACTGTCCAGCTCCCGACAGACATTTCAAAGTTTAGGATAACTTTGTACAGGCAAATCTGATCCATCGAGAAAATATTGAAATCCACATCAGTGGCATACTTACACTGCCCATAAACTGCCTTTACCCTTGCTACATGAGAATTAAAAGGCAAAAAAAATAAAATAATGTGTGGTTTTGGTTTTCAAGAAAAATGAAAACAACTGGCATCCTCTGTACCCAAGTTGTTAATTGTGTGCATTAAGTTGCTGACTGACAGTGGAATGGGATTAAGTAGTCTTAGTTTCCTGACCCTTTCCACCCAGTTTTAACGATTTTGACATTTATGTTCGGGTGTGGGATTTGAGCCAATTGGCTATCAAAACGTTTTAATTCGCTGCCACCTGGAGAAAGCATGAAGCATAGAGCACATGTTCAATATCCTGAACCATCAACACTATAAGCATCAATAAATTCAGTTGTTTAAAATATACCATGGTTTTGTTCCAAATTACAAGCAAGATATAATCCAAATTCTTGTCATTAACAATGATACCTACACCACTTGATTACTGAAAACTATTCAACCACCTTTGTGCCAAACGATACTTTATCAAAAATTATTCCACCTTCCAACTGTGGAACATGTTACCAATTTAAATAATTAGCAAATCATCCATTCAGAATGTCAAAACTTATCTGAACTGGGACAAACATAAAATTCCTCTGTATTATTTTGTTGGTGATCAGGTCAATCAAATTCAGCATGCCTGAATAAGAACTTGTTCCTAAATCATGTTTCTTGTAACAGGCGTTGGGCATGCAGAAAAGTAGAAACAGCTATACACTGTTAGGATGTCAAAAATATACACCTCTGAGACACTGTGTTCTCTTCTCATTGCTGACCCAAATTGCAATAAAAACATTACTATCTGGCAATCTGACACTGTTCTCTTCTCATTACTGACCCAAATTGCAATAAAAACATTACTATCTGGCAATCTGACACTGTGTTCTCTTCTCATTACTGACCCAAATTGCAATAAAAACATTACTATCTGGCAATCGGACACTGTGTTCTCTTCTCAATACTGACCCAAATTGCAATAAAAACATTACTATCTGGCAATCTGACAAAATATGCATGGCAATAAAAACATTACTATCTGGCAGTCTGACAAAATATGCATGGCAAAGAAAAAACATTACTATCTGGCAATCTGACAAAATATGCATGGCCAATAAAAACCTTCATAAAACTATCAATGATTTCAGATTAACACAGGTCACAATCACACAAGTAAATTTCATCTCTATTTACCATTAAATGACCTTTGAAACAATCACATGTACTAGAAATGTTCTCAAGGATACATTTATATTTATATATGATTTATCTACTTTAAATCAGTAGACAATTATTGATTGTTAAAAATTTCTCTATAGTTGGGGAGAAATCTTTTCAACAAGCTTTCTGCTTTCTACTGAATCCCCATATAGATTATGTTGTTATAAATCATACATGAAAATGTTTTCTTAAAAAAAATACTGTTCAAACACACAGATGAGGAGTGAGATACTTTAACAACTTTAGTACAAATCCATTTGAATCACAAATGATTCTGCACAATGTTAAAATACTCTGTAAACCACTCCCCTGACAACTTGCAAACCTGCTTATAATGCTATAATGCAGGGTCAGGTGTGGATCCCATGTTTTTATACCAGAAAATACTCCAAAATTGGTCTCTATTTGTTGAACATGAAGCTTCATTGACTTGACGGTGAACAAGTTCTCTCCAAATATTAAAGCATATAATAAAGTCTTTCATGAAAAATAATAAAGATCAGATTTTACTCTAAAATTAATGTACAGATAAAAAATACATGCAAAACACATGGTCAAAATTTGTAGACCTTGCCATGTACTACACCCATGTAAACAGCACAAGCCTACCTATCCACAGTCATTTGGGTACTTAACTGCACTTTGGCAGTATTTTTTAAAACAAATTCCATTCAATGATGACAGAAAGCCAAGAGGTAAAGGGTATACCTCTTAAAATCAACATTATTTATCATAAAAAGGTACACTACAAATATATGCGTTAATACTCTAGCAATAAAAAAAAACGTTTACAAAATGCTATAGGCTACATTTGACCTGTCGCAGTTTGGCAAGATTTTTTAAACAAATTCCATTCAATGATGACAGAGAAAACTTCAAATGAAAAACTTTTCAGGTTCTAGTCAGGTTCATACATGTTGAAAAAAGTGCAAAATATGAGTATCTAATTTAAAATTATTAAAATTACAAATTCTTACTAACAATTTTATTTTAAATTAGTAAAATAAAAATTGTTCATCAAAAAAGATTCCAAACAATGTAACACATGCCATATATCTATCACTCTGGTTTCTAAATCTTTTTCTATGTACTATCTTTAAATGCCTTTCCAAGATGTTCTTGATTGCCGAAGACATACTGCAGTTGAGCCAAAATATAAATAATATTAAAATTTATTTACAGATCATTTGCTATCAAGAGGGAAAGAAGCAGAAGATGTGTGGTGGTGGTAGGGTGAGTCAAGGTGGCTACCAAGGCCAGTGGTTACCAAAATCTCTTAACTGTGGTTGTACTTGGATAGTCTGCAGTGTGTAGTACTGATTCACTTTTGGACAATCATCTATTTTTTTCTTCTCTTCGATATACATGTGTTGTCTCAGTTGTTGATTACACGTTTCTTGCATATTTTTTCTACTTTGGGAATTCTGCAGGTGAGTTTTGCTTGACTTTATCCTTGAGACAGTTTGCACTTTCTGAGAAGACCTCCAAGACTGACCTAATTATGTTAATTGCATTTTCACTGATTCTCTTTGAGATTATGTTGAGTTGTGCTGAACTCTCCTAAGTGAAAAGGTTTAACAGAATAAGTAATCCAAAGACAACTGTTCAGTCTGGCTGGAACACCATATTCAGTGTGCTGGCCATTAAAAGGGTCAGCTTCTGTCAGTCTGAGGATTTGATCTGTGAAAATGAAGATGTGAACAGAGCTGACCTAATCTAGAGGGACCTACCTTAAATCAAAACATATTAGTGTTACAAACTGTATCCCAGCTGAAATTGAACTGATATAAGAAATGGACAGACAAAATGAAACCTGAGTAACTACCTATCCAGAAGTTGAAAATCTGACTGTTACTTCAGTTGCAGTGTATACAAAAAAAGAGCAGGTAAAAGGTACAAAATTGACCTTTATGATGACATCTGTGAAATAACCAAACTCTGGCCAGAAGTAATATAATTTTTCATATCGATTCTGGATACATTTGAATATATAAAATTTGGTTCGTAAAAGGATGTCAACTTACTTTCATTTTCAGCTGAAATGGCTTTCCTAGAAGAACAATGCAGGTTATCTGGTAAGAATCTGATCGTAGAATCTTTATTTTCTTTCACATATGCATACATATTATTTATTGTTTTAAAATAATGGTGGTGACTTTTTTTTAAATTTCTGTTTGAGTGGTGTTAGTTGTAAGTCTAATGGCAATTTACAGTGAATAATTATCAATAGAAATAAAATATACAAGCACAAATATCGGTAATAGACCAGTACATGTGTCCTATGGTTGCTTGACTTTTTTAAAGTTATATTTAACAATTGTTTTGTAATTGTCATTACAATGTTGATAGAAAAGTGTATTAATAATCAACACAAATTAAAAAAATTTACACATTAATTAAGCTTGCTGTTATGATTTCCTGTGTGAAATACATCTATTGACACCAAGCACAGCACATCAACCCTCAGTCTCTGTTTCCATCTATTCTTCAGAGAGTCTATTTTCAACACCAATGGCACATATTTCATGCAGGGATGGGGTTTAAACAATTCCTGTTTTCTTCACAGACCAAAGCATTGGAATAATTACATGGATCAAACAAATGTTAATTTTTACAGGTGGGGTGGGTGGGGGGTGGGTGTGCACGTGTGGACAACAAAACTTATCACATAGCTTCTACAACTTAAAGAATCTACCTGACTATTTGTGCTTATAAATGCATGAAAACAGCTTTAACAAACAAAAATAGGTTATTCACGAGTAAGGACAGCAATGAATGTTCCAAATCACTTTCAATCAGTCTATGAGTATCAAATTTTATGTTAGGCCTTAAATTACATCATAGTTTTACTTTGAGCTTCCACACAGAACACAGATTAATTTGACAAATATAAAGATCATGCAAGGAATCAAAACCTTAGATTGGATACTACTGCAAAGCTTACATATTCTGAGAAACTGATGCACACAGTCCTCAAAAAAATATTGGATCCATCCCATATTGCAAGCAAATTGCTCGTTTGGTTTTTCCCCACCATATTACCGAAGTGTTCTCTGATTTGTCCCCACGGACAAAAAATGCTGCATTTTTATTTTAAAGTTCTCGATAGACGCTGGTAATTATTAATACTCAGCTCCTTGACAGGCCCAAGCTTTACATCCCTCCACCATATGACGATCATCTGCTTAATTGTATTAATAGTGATAAACTTGGGGTACAAAGCAAATCACATGACCTATGAATGGAGAACAGGACTATTTGTATTCTTCAGATTTGACTGGTTACAAATAACTGGTCCTTACATGTACATGGTTAATAATAAAAATAAAAACCTGTTCCTCAGACTGGAACCTATGCAATAGTTTGCAATCATGCCAAGTGAGGGGAATATTGACTTGAAAAAGCTCCCAATGTTTTGCACCCACAAGAAACTAAGATCATTAAAGAGTTGGTAGCTACTGATTTTATTGCCATCTAGTATCTTCTGAAAAGAATTTGCCAAAACGAATAGCACATATCACAAATTTTTTTGTATTGGTCAAACAATAAACTTCTCAAATCTTGGTATAAATACTACTGAAAAATAATTCAAATGTTACAAATCCAATTAATGACAACACAAAGGAATAAATGTGGGGAATTTATAAACATTATACTATATGTATTTAAGTTAATACAAGATTTTTTTAAAAAAGGGTTGAATTTTGTGGAATGTATTCAAATTTGTATAAAAACTTTAATGGTTACTTATTCAAAATCTTAATAAATTTTTAACAAATATTAACATATAAATGTACCCCAAGTAGCACACACCAGAGGTATTAATTTGCTTTACAAATAAACTGTTTTATTTAAACACTACAAAGCATTAAAAAAATTTTCTGGACTATTTAAGACTGGTGGCAGTTTGGTATCAATGCATTTAAAAATCCAAATAATGGCAACAAGAGTGTAACCCCCAGGGGTGTAAAACTGAGGGCAAAAAAAATGCCCTTAGTGTCAGAACTTGGGGGGTCCAAAAAAAAAAATGTGGGAGTCAAAAATGTACTGACAAATTTTCATCTGACTCATACTTTTCAGCTTGAAATAGGATATTGCAACTTGCACAACATTCTCTCTCTCTCTCTCTCTCTAATAATACAAATAAACCAACATGCACAATTATCACACAAATGCATTGTCCATTCAATGAATAATCTTATTAGTTCATTTTTCTGTTAGTTTAAAGTCATACTTTTAAGTCTCCTTATAATCTTTTTGTAGCAGTATTATAGACCAACACATTACAGATAAGCCATCCCCTGCGGGTCCGGGGTTGTAGAATTGGCCCGACGTGCCTCGCTACATGTTGTAAGAGGCGACTAAGTAGAGGCAACCTGTTTTCCGTGGGTTGCGACCCATGTCGGAGGAAGAAAGGATCCTGGTAGTTGAGCAGAGGCTTTCCGATACAATACACTACTCTGGCCTCTACTTCTTCTAGACGGGTGGTCGGGATGGGCCCAGTCTTGACAAATCGGCTGGTCACGCCGAGCCCTAGGAGGTCTTTATTTACTTGCTCACTTTCTTTATCTTTCTCGTTGTATCTCTCTTGATACCACTGTTGCCCCTACATTCCATCCCTTTAACTTTCCCTTTCACAAGTCTTAGAAGACTTCCTAGAAGGCCGTGGCTCAACGGGTCAATTGGGAGGTAATTTTACCTACTGAGTATAACATCTGTGTATCCCTGGCACTTGAAAAGTGTCCCCTTGTTGGGCTCCTTGGTGGGTGGGGAGCACGGGTGCTGAATTTTAGACAACCAACATGGATATTTCCCCCCCAAAATCAACTCAAATGTACCAAAACTGGATCTGACTCAGACGATGAACCATGTAGTGTGGATTCATTTCCATGCTTCATGGTTATACAGTCTAAGGATGATTCAAAACCGCTTGCCTCATTCTCTCCATTTGTTATTGAAAAAACAATTACGGGATTGATTGGTACACCAAAAAGTGTTAAGAAGTTGAAATTGGGCTGCCTACTTGTTGAATGTTGAGTGACGGGGTCAGACAGAGAATATCCAGAAAATGAAAACATTCTTCGATACTCTGGTGACTGCCTTTGCTCACACAACACTCAATTCGTCCAAAGGCGTGATTCACTGTCGGGACTTTGCTGGAGTAAGTGACACAGATATCACTGAAGGGATGAAAAACAAAGGTGTCACTGTGGTTCGCAGAATACGAATTAAATGTAACAGCAATCTGCAGGACACCAACACATTTGTATTCACCTTCAACAAACCAACAGTACCCAGCGTGGTCAAAGTTGGCTTTTTGCAAGTGAAGGTTGAGATTTACATACCTAACCCACTTTGATGCTATAAATGTCAGAAATATGGCCATCGCAAAGACCGATGCTCAAAAAGCCAAATATGTGGCTGATGCAGAGACCATTCTCATCAGGAATCTGAGTGTAGAGCAACTCCGCATTGTGTCAACTGTGGAAAGGAGCACCACGCCAGTTCCAAGGATTGTGATACCTGGAAACAGGGGAAAGAAATACAGAGGGTAAAATACACAGCTAACATTCCCTATCAAAAGGCCAGAAAACTTGTACAGGCAAAAACATCCCTTCCTGGCCCATCCTTCTCCACTGTAGTGAAAAACAATCCTAAAGCAACAAAGGACACTCAAACACAGACAGATCCACCCGAGTCAACATCAAGCTCTAACATACCCCATTACCAAGCACAAAAAAAAAACACGGCATCTACCCAAACAACTTTTAATAATACCCCACCACCGAAATCACCAAAGAATAAAAACAGACCTCAAGGAAAAAGGCAGCAAAAAGGGTCAGATGACCTCATCAAACTCTATAATAGGTCTGGAGACATTGAGAGCATGGATGCAGAAGAAACTGCTCCATGTTCTCAAAGTAGCTCCAGACCGACCAACAAAATTATCATCCCCGTACTTCCTCCAGAGAAATAACCACACAGATTGTCTCCATGAAAAGTCTAACCTAGCTTCACAATCTCCATTTTTAAACTTATAATGAAGAACACCATCATACAATGAAACTGTCGAGATTCAAAGCCAATTACAATGATATTCTTCTGCTTTTAAACG
Source organism: Megalonaias nervosa (assembly GCA_016617855.1). Classification (NCBI taxonomy): domain Eukaryota; kingdom Metazoa; phylum Mollusca; class Bivalvia; order Unionida; family Unionidae; genus Megalonaias; species Megalonaias nervosa. Next base: position 70,323 of record JAECUM010001899.1, on the reverse strand, counting down.
AATATGATCCTGCAATACTATGCCTTCAGGAAACTTTTCTAAAAGATATGGATAACATCACACTTAAAAACTACTCCCTGTTTAACATCTACTTTCAGAATGTTGACAGGGCCTCAGGAGGAGTTCTACTGCTGTGAATAATAGAGCCCCTCATAGCATCATCCCTTTAAACACAAATTTGCAAGCCACTGCTGTGAGTGTCACTCTACATCGAGTGATTACCTTTTGTTCCATTTACATACGATATGTTTATGGGTCAGCTAGGAAGTCATATTTGAAGATGCTTGACCCAATTCATCATCAAGGAATAAGACTCGCTCTAGGAGCATTTAAGACATCCCCGTGTGAAAGCCTTCTCGTTGAAGCAAACGAACCACCTTTATCACATTATAGAGAAATGCTTTCCGCACAGTATGCTCTCAAATTAAGATCAGACCCTCTGAACCCTGCTTTTTCGGCTGTATATTTCAACCCAAATACAAACCCTTATACGAAAAGAAACCAAACACCACACCATCCTTTGGCTTTCGAATATCATCCAGCCTTGACAGCAACAAAACTGATCTTTCAAAAATTCAGAAAACATATGTCTCCGAAACACCTCCCTGGCTACTTCAACAACCAAAAGTACTTTTTGCGTCACACGATGGAGAAAAATTGGAGACAAACCCTTCCATCTTCCACAACTCTTATCATGAACTCCTCACCCAATTTGAAAATCATACAAGAATTTATACGCATGATCAATATTACAATGTGCATGACATTAGGGAGATCTCTGATACAGTGAGCATGTCTTGTATTAAAGAATTCCTGAAGGAAGTAAACATTTATTATAAGCTATATTGTCTTATTCTGATTAGCTTGGGCACCAATCACTGATAAATATGTGCTTTGAATTTTTAACATAGCTTTAACAATTTTTTTAGTCATATCGCCATGATGTCTGCAATGTGGCAGTTTGTAGTGATGTCCAGCACTGGGACATCATGCCACAGACATGTAGCATCATGTCCCACCCATTCACATTATCCTGACACCAGGCCGACCAGTCCTAACACTAACTTCTAAGAACTGAGTGATAAGCGAGGCAGCTGCTACAACTGTTTTAAAAAGTCCCTGGTACGATTTGATGGAGGGTTCGAACCCGCAACCTCCCGCATCGAAGGTGGACACTCCAATCACTTAGGCCACCGAAGTGGTTCCTATCATTGATAAAGATCAACTACTTCATACACCTGCTTAAAATTCAAATTTTTTTCAAAATGCAGTGCAGAGTAAGGGTCATCTTATAACATGACATAAAAATAAACATGACATAAAAATAACATGACATAAAAATAACATGACTAATAAATCTTGTGGTAATATTGGAAAATGCAGATGTCTGCTATAATTTAAAAAATCTGCCAACTGTTTATCCTGAGAAAATAGTTAAAACTTTTGCACTGGCTGATAATATGCTGATTTCCATAATGAAAAACTATTTACATGCATTTTCTACATGCAACAAAAGCTCTAAATTGAACAATTAACATCGAGTATCAATTATGAAGGACTTTTTCCTATTTTGCCTGTCAGTCCAGAACATGTCACAAATGAAGCCCATTTCATTTTTGCACATTGCAGACTTGATACTAAAAATAGGCCCAAGTACTCTGCTGAAATTGTCAATTACAGTTTTACCAACTGTTAAACTAAACGAACCCATTACAGTGCTCATAGAAAATTTTTTTAAGACATAGGCCCAAGGATGGTTACAAAAAATAAATCACCAGCCCCAACTCAAATTCCACAGGCCTAGATTACATTTTCTGTATACCCAAAATTGCCCCTTTTGCAGTATTTATTTCAAAACATTGTGATGGTTACACTTCAAATAATAAAAAGATAAAAACAAAAACAAAATCATGTTAAACTGACTTATGTTTATTTGGCTCTCAATAAATATTTCATGTAAAGCAATGTTTTCCTCCAGGTTGAGGCCAGCCATTGTCTAACTTCTCTAATAATGTCCTTTTTATAATGTCCTTTTTATTTTAAAATTTATTTATTTTTTTATCAACATTGTTTATGTTCATTAGCATCTGAAGCATATTTACAGTTTCTATTTATACTTTTTTTATTTATTTATTTTTATTTATATTTTTTATTTCTGTTGTTCATAAGTGCCACTTATTATTTTTAACCAGTGTTTCATTATACAAGGGTAAGTGTGCAAGGGACAGATGAAATATTTTCATTGAACTTTTAACTTGAAACATCTTGAACAATGCAACAGCACTTACACAAGACAATAAAAAAAAAAATGGATTTCTCACAATTTTTTGTCGGGATTTCCTTTCTTTCACAACTCAGCCAAAGGACAATCCGTTTCTAACCAATTACTCAAAAGCTAAGACAACAACATTTTTGATCCCTTAATAATTACTAGTCTCCCAACATCTTGAAAATAAATTTTCATATTTCATCATCGCAGTGAAGTTTTCTCAACAAATAACGTTTTTCTTTTCGACAAGCCTGACTGGAACCTCACTTAGAATACAGAAGGGGCACGATCTGAACTTTGAGGGGCCCTGGGCATTGGGCAATCAGATTTTTTTACCACTGCATTGTTAGAAAGAGACTTGTATCTAATATTTTACCTAAATATCTCTCTCTCTATTAAAAAAAAAAAGCTCCTGCTATTTCCAAAACCCTTCTCCATCTATTCATTTATTCGCCTATACAGTAGTCTGCCTCTTGAACGGCCCCCCTGACCAGCGGCCACCCGCTCCTTAAGGCCAGAATCCGTCGGCACCGATGAGTCTGTGTTCAAAAGTACCCCTCACAAAAGGCCACCCCACTAACGTGACCAGCGGCCAGCATATTAGTGCAAAAATATAGAATTTACCCCTCACAAGCAGCTGCATTTTATTTTGTAATATGTATCCAGAACCAGTATTTTATTCATAATGTGTGTTAAGTAATCCGATTTGTTTCCTGATGTCAGGTTTTCGTTACTGAAAGAAGTGTTGACTAAAGTACATGTACCACTAAGGTTAATATATCATTTATGCCTCACGAGAAGCCACAATTATTCCATAAAGCCGAGAAAGACTCAAATTTTAATCCATACAAAAAGTTAAGTACACGTAATCTGATTAGCCTTACTGCTGTGTTATCATGAGATGTCCGGTTTAGTCGTTCTGATAATTGTTAAGATTACAATTATTGAACAGTAGTAACCGCTGAGAAGTGGCGGTATTAATGTACAATACACAAGTCAGCGGGAAAATAGTTTGATAGCCTTTATAGCTTCCCTTAGTAGGATGTTGAGCTTGTTCACTTTCATAATTAGTGGCTATTATTACTGACAATAATTATCAAGTTTACAAATCCTAACGGCCATGATGTCAAATTGGCGTACATATCGAAGCCATTTTGGCTTCTCTCACTTAGTGTAAAGAAATGTAAACAAAGTAGGGTACCAGACTGCAACTAATGAATCATGTGACAAGATCGCTACCTTTAAAAACACATGGCATTTTGTTTAAATGCAGAAAAATTGTTTTATCAGTCTTGTAGTTGGCAACATTGATGATTACAACCGGACGTAATTGTCAAGATCATAGCAAGGTCATCGTAGGCTAAAAATAGATTTTGTGCAGACACAGAGAGAAACTGAACTTGAACAAAACAGGATACCAGACAAAGACCGAAAAATCACGTGACAACACATTTATCGCTTCCTTTACGAAGAAGGCATTTCGTCCGCACTACAAAAGTTTCGCCTGCATAATTAAATCACATACAGTTAGCAACATTTGAATAAATCATTACCAAACATTAACATGTCATCACGTAAATGGAGACGATTATTTTAGAAAAAAGTTGGTTATTCTACTAGACGACATCGGGTGAGGTGGGGAGGGGGGACTTCCTGAACAATTTTAGGTACAAAAGACTCGAATAAAACAATTTTATGTTGAAAACACTTGAATAGATGACATCGTAACCGATAAGGAGGTTATTCAGCAGCAGTGGGAAAATGGAACAAATAGAAAGAGAATTATGTATGTACCAAGATTTAAACGATGTTTTTGAATGGTTTTGCAATGTGCATGACAACAACACCAGCTCACATATCACGCTTATCCAAGAATAAGAACTATTAATGCAGTTGAAATCAGTCTATTATTATAACAAGAAGAACCTTTTAATAATTAATCTTACTTTTAAACGAAGATCTTAAATGCTTTGAAGAATGTAACTTTCTTACTACGTACATCACATATACTTCTCACAAAAAATTTAGTCCCCCTCTGGTAAGGCCACCCGTCTCATAAGGCCACTCTCCCGGTGCAGAAGGGGTGGCCGTATAAGAGGGGGACTACTGTATATATCTTTGCTCTTCTGAATATACATGAATCTAAACCCTTTATTTTTCCTTACGTATATACATGTATTATCACATACATTTTTTTGGATAACTTTAACTGCAATATGATTTTAATATGCAAAGGTAAAAACGGAATGCAAAGTTATCTACAGAATAAACACAATTCAAAATATCCCATATTTTATCTTATTGTTCAAATTTTAGTTATATTATGTTAGCCTGGATCTTGAATTTTCATGCTGAATTCATTAAAAATTTATTACTAGGTAGGGGAAAACCAAACTGGCACTTTATATCTGCCAGCTGATAAATCTGCAATCTGCTCCAACTTGCAGACATAACAGGCAACCGGAGGGGGGGGGGGACAGATTTGGTAGCTTATCAACCATATTGTCCAACAGATCTTAATAATATTACAAGTTGCCATTTACATTTTAAATCCTTATTTTACTTAAATTAGTTTCCATATAATTTTTAAATGAGTGGACTAAATGAACCGTTTGTATGATGCCAATATCCTGAGACCCTGTTGTGAAATTCAGGATTCACACGTGGGAGGCATATGAGTGGCTGTTATTAAGTTCTACGAAAAATGGGTGGGTTTTTTAATTTTCCAGTTTATAGAACACTATACAATATTTCAATTTTGTACCGTTCACCATGTCACCAGCCATTTTATACTTGGTAACAACGATATCTGTTGCCGGTGTAAGTTCTTCTTCTTTGTCAGCCATCTTGTATATTTCACGTGTATTCCCAAAGTGCCTTGCGATATGGCGGTAAGTGGAGTAAGGGGAGGTAATTTTAAGGTTCAGCGTTGCTTATAATGGTTGAATTTGGTTGCTGAATCTTTAAGATATTGATGGAATTTTTACAAATAAAAAATTGAACGAATAAATAAATAAAAATATAGAAATTACCATACACTAAAGCCGTTTATGACAAACTAAAAGTGTAACATCACCTTTTCCTAGGACCGTTTGATTTTCGCACTCGATAGGGTGCAGGGGAGAAATCTAACATCCAAGCAGGATTTAACTGACCAAGGGGAACGCACGCTAGTTGAAACTGAAGATCTTGCGGAAAGGAAAGAACTCCTCACCTCAGACTATTTCGATAAACTGGAAGACATAACTGAAACAACATTATTTTATTATCTTAGGATTAAAGGACGCATTTGTTTACATTACCAGTGTGTGTTTGTGTGTGTGTTTTGCTATACTGTGAGGACCTAAGTTTGAATGCACACCAACATCTCGAGGACTTTCCTACATTATGAGGACTTACACACCAGTCCTCGAAATGATTCATCGGCAAATGGTTGAGAATGATCATATTAGATGAACTATGTGTTATTGTGATAGTCCTCACAAAGTCGGTAATGTCTGACAGTGAGTTACACTCCGTGTGTATAGTTCACAAAATTTGCAGTCTTCCTTGGGCTGTAGACTGGTGTGCAAACGCTTAGCCAATCAGAAGGCGTGTGACTTCTGATTGTTTGTCATCCAATCAGAATATCGCTTCTGTGCAGTCTCACTGTAATTTCGTATACCTATAAATACGACTCATAAAAATAACTACTAGTATTATTAGTGATTTAAAAAGAATAATTTTGTAATAATGGTAAACTGGTGATGCCAGCAAAAAGTGCGATATTTTAAGCCCGGTGAGACTGATATAGTGCGGTGTTTTTGGCGCGTGATTTAGTGTGTACATGGAATTTATTGCTTCGAGAGTTAATGCGCCTGTGACCTAACTCTTGCAAGATGCCAAGACCAACTCGATCGGACTGGTAAGAAACAAAAAGATTCTTTATATAGTTGTTTATTATATTCGTCCAAAACAGCTGTCCATTCTTTCATTCGTTATCATCTGTGACAACTTGCTTGTGTCCCGTTCCACCAATGACCTTGATGCACAGGGCCTCATATCATTGCTTATTTTTAACTATCAGTCATACACATAGTATAAAATAATATTATGATTGACAGTTAAATTGTAAGCAACAATACGAGCCCCTGTGCGAAGGTCGTGATTATTATATTCCCATATCACAAACAGTTCACACTGATGTCATAAGAATGGGTTAACGACGAAGTGGATCACTTCTCTCTCTCTCTCTCTCTCTCTCTCTCTCTCTCTCTCTCTCTCTCTCTCTTCCATTTCCTTTTCAGCTTCATTGTTGAGACAGAAGCAGAGCAAAATGAACTTTATAGTACAAGAAGAATATTGTGCTTTTGTTGTTTTTTCTGGGGTTTTTTTATTCCAAAAAAGAACGAAAAAGAAAAAGAAAATTAAAAAAAAGTCAAATAGGCAAGGAAAGGAAAATGGAATAACTCAGTATCAGTACCTGATACCCTCGAAAAGTAAATGGTTGGTCCCTTTCAAGCTAGTACAGTTCTCTTGACGATGCAGTATATGTCACAACAGAAGATAAGGCCCTGTACATGACAGGCTCGTTGATAAACAAACTTTTATATCTCTTTTCTTACATGAATAAAGAAATTACACTGCTTGTTAAATCCACGGGAAAGGCACATTTGTAGTTGTCATTCTTTTCTTTTGCGTGATTCGACATTGTAAATATAGGAAGCAGACAACATAGTATTTTCCTTCTATGTGCGTACATATGTAGTTGTGCATATACTCCTTCGCTGAAAATGGACTTATCCAGGAACCAGAAATGATTGACAAGCATGGTGTTCTTTTAAACTGAAAACTTTATTTGAAGTGAAACATGCAGATGATAACTGTTAGGCCCCCCCCCCCCTCTGGGCATAATCAGGTTTGAAATTATAAATCAATAAATGAACTGATTAAGTTCTGAGCATCTTTGATCTCATTTGTGCTTGTGTTTTTTAAATTGGAAGGGGTGGGTGGGTACCAATAAACGGGGAGGTATATTCAGACTATAGTTTAAGCTCGATTTAGTGGAACTTAATGTTGTTACTGAATGGGATGGAATGGGATGGCCATGTCAACACGTGATATGTCAGAGCACTTTTCATATCAACACATATATTCCTGCTGAAAATTAATTCTCAAGTTTGGAAAACTCTGCATGTTGCTATTTATACCTCTACACTTGACACAAAGCCCTAACGAACTTTATTGTATTAGGACTATTCCATACATATATAAGAATGTCAGCAGCAACTGGCTATGAGTTAGCTGCGAGACTGCAACTATAAATTAACAGCCACCATATTGCTTACATCAACATATAGTGTTGACAACAGCTTTCTTGGGCAAATAAGTCTGTTGTAATATTTGTTTCACTGATGTTTGTTACATTGATACAGAGCTATGGACTTGAACAAGTGCTATTTCCCTGCTAATTATTAACACATTGTTAGTAGTTGGCCAAGACTGGACATCAGAAGATGACACTGTCCTGTGCCATAAATATATGGTTCCCACATACAAATGTTGGTGACGTCATCCAAAAATATTTGGCTCCCAAACTACCAGAGTTAAGATTTGTCGCACTTCACACCTTCACACAAGTCTACTACTCCCTGTGCCACCGTTGTAATATATGCTCCAGTATAAAACAGTGTTTTAGAGTAACAACAGTAGTACGTAGAAAACTCAGATTTACAGGGAAAATGCGACAAAAGAACTAGCTTTAGCATTCCTAGAGGTTTTCTTATATTTATCATGATTTTGATTGGGGGAGAGATTTTGTCTTGAAAGCAAAATTAATCAGATTTGGGGAAAGTTATGGTATTATAATAAAATGGCTTACTTGTTAGTACAAAATATAGCTTATTAGATTTAGCTTATGACCCGTTTTTAAAAAATTAATGACCAATGTGCATATGCATCCATCATAACTCATTTCTCGAAAAGTGCATATAACTGTAGACAAAGACAAAGTTACAGGAGAAGATTTTAATTTCAGTTTATTATCATTCTTACCTTTATCTTCAAAAGAACTAAATTATATAGGTCAGATTAAGTTAAATATCAAGATTCTGTTGCAGGATTATTGAAAATTTGTTTTTAAAGTAAAATTGCTTTTATCATCATCCAAGATCATAGGACTTTGATATATAACAAATGTTGTTGTTGTTGTTGTTGTTGTAGGGTTTAATGCCATTTTTCATCACAAGATAGGCTATACATGGCGGCCGGTATAACTGGTGGAGGAAGAACCCTGGAAAACCCAGGGAAGAACCATCAACCCAAGAGAAGCTACTGGCAAGCTTTCTCATGTATCCACATTAGCTGAGCCTGAGACTCAAAGCCACGCGGATGGAGGTGAGACGGCAGTGATCCGGAATGGTGAGCACTTTAGACCACTCAGCCACTCGGGGCCCCTAAAACAAATGTAAAGGATGCTGATACAACTATGAAATGTATCATAAAAGTATTTGTTTCTTGTAAATATGCGCATATTACAGTAACAAAGAACCACCTGAAAAATATCGGTTACAACAGCTGCGCATGGAACTTGAGAATTCATTACAGTATTCTAAACAGTGTTACTGATGTAGGTGTCCACTGTCTGTCACATTGCCATCACATGTTTAGTAGCTGACTGTTTTAGGCAGAGGTTGGTTTGCCTCATCGAATTAGTTACAAAGGACTTTGATGAGAACTTTACTGATTCAAAACAGGATAATTAGTGAAATGGATTTTAATAGCAAGTAATTTTTTTGTCATTGAGAGATTCATTCTCTTGAGAACTGAGAGTTTATGACGTGGGGTCAAAACGGTGCATCATCAAAATGGAGTAGGATGATACTGTTATAGTATCTGATGTTTTTCAGACCATGATTTTTCAAGTATAAAGCACGTTAATATAGCTGCAATATCTAAACATATACAGCATAGTGTTAGGAATGATTTAAATTACAGCCTTTGAGAAGACACATATTATAAAATGCCCTTGAGAATTTGGAATTAACTGACAAATGACTCTTTAGTTTGGAAATCTATTGAGAACACTGCCTCTGTGTGCAAGGAGGGCATACCTAGTCAAAACAACAACATGATTGTTTCTACCTTGAGATTCCTTATCCATATTTTCTGTAGATTAAATGAATAGTGCATAGTTTTTATTACTTATGTAGTATTTAATGTATTATTATGACTAGCTTTATTAGAATCTTAAATGATGTTCATGAATTAAGTAGTTGTCCCACTGAAGGCCCCATAAAGTGGTCAGTAAAGAATTGAATTTTAGAGGCACTGGCTGCATTACTGTTTTAGAAATTAGAAATTAATGCTTGAATGGTGGACTACTATAGTATTAATGTTGCTATCTGAGCAACATAACACTGGTACCCTAGTCCTACTGTGTAAGATGTTGCCCCTGATATGTATAGTGGGATTAGGGGTGGTCATTGTCTTACTTCCTGAACAAACTGTGCCAGTGGCCTAGTGGTTAGAGCATCTGCCTTGGATGCGGGAGATTGTGGGTTCGAACCCTGGCCAAATCATTCCAAAACCTTTTAAAAATGGTACTAGTAGCTGCCTAGCTTAGCACTTAGCATTAAGAGGTTAGTGCTAGCACTGGTTGGCCTGGTGTCAGGATAATGTGATTGTAGGGCCAGCCTTAGGCTGGTTGGACCGATTTTAAGTTCAATATGTTATAAAAGTTTTTAAGTTCATTATCATATAAAACTTGTTTGACAGTTATTTTCAAATGCCTTGTTCACAGGGGGCCCGATAAAATGATCCAAATTGGGCTGCACCTTTGCTAAGGCCAGTGCTGTGTGACTGGGTCGGACAAGATGCTACATGTATGTAGCATGAAGCCCCAGTGCTAGACATTGCTATAAACTGTCTCACTGCAGACATCATAGCAATGTGACTGAAAAGTTTTTAAAGCTACATTAAAAATTCAAAGCACACACACACGCATTTCCTAAACAATTTCTGCTGCAAACATGTTCCATTGTCTAATTGCTTTGGTCATTCTGTAGTTAACATGATGCCTTTTTCCTCGTTGAAGTATATCCAGACAGTTGTTGTTGTTGTTATAGGGTTTAATGCCATTTTTCAGCACAAGATAGGCTATGCATGGCGGCCAGTATCATTGGTGGAGGAAGAACCTGGGAAACCCCAGAAAGAACCACCAACCCACGAGAAGCTACTGGCAAGCTTTCTCACATACATTGGTCAAACCTCAGGCTCGAACCCATGCAGACAGAGATGGCAGTGATCCGTAACGGTGAGCACTTTAGACCACTCGGGGCACCATTTCCAGACAGAATCAAGTAGTTTAGTCTATTTTTAAAGTTTTTGACCACCAAAAGTTATTTCTCATTTTGTTAATAGCAAATTTACACTTAGTTTAAACATATTGGGCATATCTCTGTTTCCATAACTCATCAATCTACTGAAATGGTCAACACATTTTGAAAATCAAAACTGCTTGATTTTATCTGTATATATGTCTGTAAGGAGAAAGGCAGCAGAGTAAATTTTGTATGATTAACACGATTAGAATCAAATCTGAGCAGTTTTATCACTATGGGCTGTCTGGTATGAGAGATATTCTTGAAAATTTGTCCTTGTTGTTGATTGCCAATAGATTATCCTATCGATCAATGATTGTTCAGGCAGTGCATGGACCCTCCACCAGTATATATCAGGGGTGATGCCCTACATGGTATGACTAACTGGTAGTCCAGGGGTCACGCTACCAGGCGAACTGGGCGAAAAGCCGCCAGAGAAACATAAACTTCGCCTTCTTCTGTTAGGAAAGCGAGAACGACTTCGCCCTCTGATTTATCGGAAGTAAAATGACTGTAGATTACGACTTTGAGATGCCCCCTCGCTGTAGCCAGTAAGTTCTGGCACTGTTGTAACCCAAGGCCAAATGTATTTACGTGGTGCTGATACCAATCAGCTTACGGCGACAAAGAAATTCTTGCACATTCACATGCAAGTTTTAATAGCTAATTGACCATTAACCCTTTCCGGAGCAAGATATCACTGCTTGATTTCATGAAGTTGGGCACACTGTGCTATGATGAAAATATACCAAATTCTGTTTCGAAATTTAAACATCAATATACAAATAGTAATTTGCTTTTAAAAATATGATCGGTGAAGACCGTTTTCTAATTTATTTCTTTTTTTTTAATAAATGGAGATATTACCGGCCGTATTTGCGTATTTTCTGTATAAAATCAGTTTGAAACCGTAAATCAACTTGTAATGGCGGACATCGCTGCGTATATGATATACCACTTCATTAAACTGTCTATATTCGTAAATAATAGGGCAAATAGGTTCAGGAAAATATATAATATAATGAAAACAATGTTTAAATATTATGTGATAGGAGATTTAGCCTAAATATTTGATAACGTAGGTCAGAAACATGTGACAATCTCTGTTGTGGAATTCGAAACTATGCTGCAAGGTCAAGGTTGTTTTTGAGTTACTGTAATTAATTTCGTGAAAACACGAAAATATATATAGTAATGGAGCAAATACAATTTAACCAATGCATTTCGTTATTACCAGTAGGTAGACAAATAATACAACCATAAATATGCAGTCCTGTTAATCAATTTTTGTAACGAAGCAAGAAAGTGAGTAGTTACATTAAGAAAAGCCCTCGTTCTAAAAATAGATGCACTCGCATGGTGCAATACGTGTTCTTGGATTTTCAGTTGGGGAAAAAAAAAAGGGTCCAGTTTAGTTATATATCGACTTCAGTGCTTCACTGCGTTGTCTATGAATAGCTACAGTAATTTTTTATCGGGAACAATGAAATCAGGACGAAGAGTATGGTTTGAAGTCACTTGTGCATTTATTCCTATGTACCTGTATTAGGGGTTGTTTCAAAGAATGCTAGAAATCTTTTTGACTGCAATTTTACACAAAACTTATAGAAAATAAAATAATTAAGTGGCAGTTTATTAAGCATTTTTACCAACTTGCAATTAAAATACTCTAATCTTGTTACCGCTATCAGTTGAAACTAATCACAATGTAAAGCTTCTGCTGTGCTTTTTAAGTCATATGACCATAACACACTGCATTTACCTCAATCCAAACACACATATACTACAAGTATGAATAGAATGGGTATGAATATTTTTTATACACATACAAAATGTGTTGATAATAAACATATAACACATATTTTTCAACTTGAAAATAAGGCATTGCTTAAAACTGTTAAAAGCATACTGAGAAATAGAGCACATAATTAAGATAATACATATATATATATATATATATATATATATATATATATATATATATATATATATATCGTATTTCTTGCTTTGGTCTCACTTCTCCCTGTTTAGCTCCCACTTCTCCCTGTTCTGACCAAAATGAGAAGTCACTTCTCCCTAAAATTTAAGTCTAGCTTGACCCCTGACAGCCTTAGTGGCTTTTCTGATCACACCTGGGTTTTGGGTTGTTTTTTATAAAGCATTAAGGATCAGTTTATTTCAAGTGCTAAACCCCAGGGGCATCAAGTTTAATAAATTACATACATAAATTCCGCTGTTATGTAAATTTAATTTGCATTGTTTGTTTGTTATTTTTTTTTAATTTTGTATTTCATTACATGCTATGGTAATGTAATATTGTATGTTGGACTTGACCTTGTCCAAAATTGAGTTCATCTTCTGCTTGACCTGAATTGACATTTTTTAAATTTTATTTTGTAAACAAATAATACATAGCTAAAATATTCTTCACTACTATATATATTTTTTGTATTTTTACGAAAATTAATTACGGTATGTCAGAAAACAACCTTGACCTTGCAGAATTGTTTCGAATTTCACAACAGAGATTGTCGCATGTTTCTGACCTACCTTATTAAATATTTAGGCTAAATCTCCTATCACATAATATTTAAACTTTGTTTTCATTATATTATATATTTTCCTGAATCTATTTTCCCAATTATTTATGAATACAGTTTATTGAAGTGGTATATCAGATACGTAGCGATGTCCGCCATTACAAGTTCATTTACGAGATCAAACTGATTTTATACAGAAAATATGCTAATACCGCCGTTAAAATCGCCATTTATAACAAAAAGAAATAAATTAGAAAACGGTCTTCACCGATCATATTTTTTTAAAAGTAAATTACTATTTGCATATTGATGTTTAAATTTCGAAACAGAATTTGGTATATTTTCATCATAGTACAGTACTCAGTAGGCCCAACTTCATGAAATCGAGCAGTGATATCTTGCTCCAGAAAGGGTTAATGGTCAGTTAGCTATTAAAACTTGCATGTAAATGTGCAAGAATTTCTTTTTAGCCGTAAGCTGATTGGTATCAACACCACGTAAATACATTTTGCCTTGGGTTACAACAGTGCCAGAACTTAACTGGCTACAGCGAGGGGGCATCTCAAAAGTCATAATCTACAGCCATTTTACATCTGAAAAATCAGAGGGCGAACTCGTTATAATCTATAAGTTGAAATTACATGATTATAACATGTTATCTAAATGTATCATACTAGATTGTTTGGACCTTTTGTTGTATCAAAATAATTATATTTCAGAGCATTAGAGCACCAGCAGAAATATATTTTTGTTTTTACAAATCACAAGTTTTCACATGAAAATAAAGAAATCACTGTTATGCTAATGTCTGCACTTTCAAGACTGCTTAAAAAAAATTGGTGATAACATTATCCCACTATATTAAACTGAGTTCATTTTATGTCAGATCTAATTGTTCCAGTATATCTAAATCATATTTAGTTAATGGCACATTATTCCTTTTTGATTTGATGTGTTCCTATAGATGTTAACAATTAAACTTGTTTACTTTCTTTTACTGGCTACAGTTCATGTACTATATGGCTGTGATGCTGAAGTTAAAAATTTTACATAATATTTACTATGCTTGTAGATGATATTCATTGGTAGCTGTTGCTGTTAAAGCAGTTTATTAGTATGTTACAATAATATATTTGTCAGTGTCAACTCATGATCCTAATTTTAATGTTTCCTATTGTCAGTATTGGTTTCTTTACATTGCTTAGGGCTGTTCCATTTAAACATACATGGTACCCAGGAAAGGCAGTTTTTTTAAAACTATATGCCAGAGTATTTTTATTTCACCGAGTTCATATTGAAATGATAATAAAATTTTAAATTGCATCTTTGGATGAGTAACCACTTTAAAAGTGCCTTCCCTGGGTCCATTGTATGTTTTAATGGAACAGGCCTTACATGGTAAACAGTTGAACAATTCCTGTTGAACATTAATACCATTTATTAATGTTTGGGGAATGTAAGATCTGAAAGTAAAAGGGATATTATTTTTTTTAGGTAAAAACTGCAAGTCAAGTGTGAAAGCAAAAAAGAAGAAAATGGCTAGATTACCATGGTCTAAGGAGGAGAAGGCAGCTGTAGAAAGATAACTGGGACAGTTTATAAGATCTGCTTCACTACCAGGAACCGCAGCATGTGAAAAGGCAAAGAGGAAGGAACCTATTATGGCAAGATGTCCATGGAGCCAGATTAAACTCTATTACAAATTCAAAATCTAAAGCTATGTTAAAGCAAAAAAAACTAGAACCTTTACCTGCAAAATTCAAACATATGATAAATATTTGCTGGCCTATAAGTTGATACTTTTGGATTAGCAAGTCTGGGCTTCATTGTATATTCCAAATCAACATGTATATGGATTATGTCATTCAAATTGTGTTATTGTTCATCATGTAATTTTTTGTTATGTAAAAAAAAAATACATTTCTCCAAAAGTATGGAAAATAATGTATAAAATAATTATCGTTTTGGAAAGAGACTGCGTGCTAAATAAATTAGCACCCGAGAATGAGAAGGATCTTAAATTGTCTACATGATTTTCTATATTAATTTCATGTGCATCAGATGTAATTGCGCTAAAACAGTATGTACTAGTACTATATGTTGTTTTAATTTGATTACATATATGTGCATCAGAAAATGAATAACAATGACAAAGACAGGTATTTCATCGCATTTTCTTCTTGCGCCTCGTGATCAAATAAACTATGCCCTGATATGAGAGAGAGGTTTCAGGACAATTATAATCTGTATTGTTAAATTAGTTGACAATAGTGATCATATTCCTGTACAAAGGCAATGCCACATTCCATTATCAATTGATACCACTGTGCCAACAACTCCTTCAGGTTTTAATTATGGTATCCATTGTCTCAAGAATAAAACAGCTTTGCAGTGTTATTTGCATGCTATTAAATACGCTAATGCTTGAGTCAAGTCATTCCAGTTATAACCTGTTTGAGGTCAATGTTCGGCAGACCAGATCAAATCGGGAAATGAGACTACCCATAGGGTATTATGAATATAGTACCATGTAATGCCAGATGCTTACTCATGCAAGTTTCTCAACCAGTGACACATTTTGTACTCAGTGACAGAAATGTCATTCAGACTAACAACTAGCATGAGCAAAGATTAAAACCATATGCCATATAACTATAGGAAGTGTACATGAACTTACTCTTATTTGTTGGGAAAGGAGATGTCATTGTGCATATAAAGAAAATTACACAATATGATTCAGTGATCATTTTTGGGATTTGACCTAAATGGAGCCTACCTATATGGATATAAATATTGTGAACATTTAAATTTGAAACTGAAGGATTATGACATGTATTTTATTAGTTTACATTTACTGTTTACTTTTTACTCTTTCATAAAAGCTGCAGATAAACAGGGCAGTAATGTACAAAATAGTATGAAATGCGATGGAATGCACATGCCTCTCTCATCAAAACAGAACTCTGGAAAAGACATTTTAGCATCAGTGATGCAATTTCCCTGTAATCTGAAATACATACTATTAATATTCCTGAAAATGGAAGTTCATTTCACACTGCATTGCAAATTTTAACCTATCTGTAAATTATTAACTTTTCAGGTCATCAATAGCTAAAAGTAGCTAATTTGTTTTAAATATTTTGTGTGAAACAGATTAGGTACTTTTAGCTACATTGTGGTGCTGATCTGCGAATTTATGGAAAATTCACGATGCTATGTGGACAAACAGTAGTAAAAATACAAGGTATTGCTCTTTCCTTGTCTTATACTTGGCATCTACTTTTATATGGATGAAGGATAGAAACTGTACATAATGTGCAAATTTGACTTAAACTTGACAGTGACTTATAGGCCGAGAAATAGGGTAGATTTTCCAGTTGTGATTAATGTGTTCTTCGATTTCTTTTTAGTAATTTGATTAATTTGCATTCAGGCCAAGAAAGTTTAAATTTGTGTTCAGATTTATAGTTTTGTTATTTGTACATTTTCATATTTTTGTTAAGCAAATATTTTTCCTGTCAGTGAAGTAGTTCTTATATATTTGTTATTCAATAAACAAACATTGAAAGTATTACCATGTTTCAAAAATGTAAATTTGAATATTTCCATCAGAAAATTGAGTGTTGTCTCTGAAGTCAAGAGTACTTCAGTATAATTATGCAGTACATTTTTTTAACATGCTGTTTAAATTTTGCTTCTTTTTACAAATATGCTCTTCCTGTACATATTTTTCATATTAGTTTTAAAGAAGTTTGCATTTTAATTTCTTTACCCGTAGTATATTGAGACATGTATACTTTGGTAGATATATACAGCAGTTTTGAAATGGTACATTGCATACCTTAAATGCAAGTCTAGTACAATTTTATTGCTCCAACTTAAGTTTGTCTGAATATTCTGAAGGCAAAACTTATTAAACATCTTTCAGATGAATCTGTTTATGCAGCTGTTTGGTTTGTCAGATGTTTAAAATGTCAGTCAACGAGATTATGTCGCATCTATATTCTTGACTTACATTTTAGCATGTGTATTAGTGTGCTCAAAGGTCCGCTGCCCACTTCTCATAAAATAAGTCTTTTTGGACTTCAGGATAAAAAATTTAATTGGAATTATAGCACAGATAACTTAAATTTTGTTTGCTTCTTTCTCTGAATAAGTAAAGATGAAATTATTTGAAATACTCAATACATTTACACTTTACAAAGGAAATTGTCTTGCTTAATGTTCCTTCCAAAAACAAATTGACAGTTTGACGTTTCATCAGGTTTAAAAGGAACTACCTTGTCTGGTTATAATAGAGATTGTTCATGCAGACAGTAAAGATAACTAAGATGATATTTTCATGTAACAATGCAGTAGTATTGCGTGTCTTCCTGTTATGCCATATTTTGTCAAGACTCCTCCACCTTAGATGGTAGTTGATGTAATTTCGTTCATCTGTCAACCCCCTAGATTACCCTTAATGTTGCAGTTTTTTACTTTCTTTCACTTTAATACCATTGTAACCAACATTTTGAATATTGTTCATGAGCGGACTCAACATGCAGGGCTGTGGCCAGCTTCATGTACTTATTCAATAATGAGATACAAATTGACTGAAATTAATTTCTTTGGGTTGCATCTTTTATGTTAAATATTTTTGTGGTGATGATGATTATAGTCATTTACTGTATGCAGTTAAATGTGTCATATTCTTACAGCTTATCTGGATGGCTTAATTAAATTATAATGCAATTTAATCTTTTCTCAACTTCCTACTGTTATTTATTTTTAATACTTTGGTTTCAGACATTATTAGGTAGGTGGCCATAGCAGCTCAGTAGGCGGATCATTGGTCATGAGTTCGCTACACTGCAAAGGAAAAATAAAGCTGGACTTTACATCCTGAATAAGGACACTCTGACTAGATTTTTTCTCAGATACAGGCAATGTACCTGATAATAAAAGACTCAGAGAATCTCCTATGTACCTTAATAATTTAATGGGGTTGGGCTTGGCAGAATTGCCCACAGGTCATATAGAACCTTTCAACATGAAT
The DNA here is from genome assembly GCA_016617855.1 of Megalonaias nervosa. NCBI lineage: Eukaryota > Metazoa > Mollusca > Bivalvia > Unionida > Unionidae > Megalonaias > Megalonaias nervosa. The sequence goes on along the minus strand of JAECUM010001899.1, from coordinate 52,116 downwards.
GGCATATAATTCTCAATAATAAAATCAGACTGATTTGTTTGATCCAACAAATTTATTACTTTCAATACATGACTGTGACGTTGACCTCTTAAAATAAGAGCATTTGGAAAGTCTGTCTTTATTATGTTGCTAATTTTTCAATCTGTAGCAATCCGAAATAACATGCACTTTCTTGTTGCAATAAGTACACATAGGTTGAGATACAGATTCCTTATCAGTCTTTTCATAATTATAAGATCTAAAACATGCCTGTCTCAGACTTGCGAGTACCGATACGAGAATGAGATGATTTTTACCAGAAAAACTACTGAGAGGAAAATTTAAAGACGGAATAATCATCAGCCGTATAAGCAGCATTTTCTAGCGTTTCAACCTTTTTACGCGCAACTCTAGGTCCTATCGTCACTATGGACACAATATTTGAACCTTTCAACTAATATAAGCTGTCTGAGGTTATGTTAATCTTGATCAACCTTTTTTGACCAAGCACCACTGATCCAGTATTTGTTCTTTTTCTCTTGCAAATTTGACATGGGTCTGTCCAGTTTCCGTTTTTAAATTCCTAACTTCTGTTGACATACATCAGATACCAACTCATAACCCCTCAAGCTCCTGTGTACCTTAATATTTTAATATGGTTGGACTTGGCAGAATTGCCTACAGGTCATATAGAACCTTTCAGCATGAATGGATTTATAATTCTCAATAATAAAATCAGAATGATTTGTTTGATCCAGCAAATTTATTACTTTCAATGCAGGACTGTGATCTGGACCTCTTAAAATAAGAGCATTTGGAAATTCTGTCTTTATTATGATGCTTATTTTTCAATCTGTAGCAATCAGAAATAACATGCGCTTTCTTATTGCAATAAGTGCACATAGGTTGAGATAAAGATTCCTTATCGGTCTTGTCATAATTATGATATCTAAAATGTGCCAGACTGAGACTTGCGTGTACTGATACGAGAATGCGATGATATTACCAGAACATCTGCTGAGAGGAAGACTTAAAGACAAAAGAAACTTTTGAGTCATGGAATAATCATCAGCTGTATACGCAGCATTTTCTAGCATTTCAACCTTTTACTCGCCACTCTAGGTCTTGATGTCACTATGGACACAATATTTGAACCTTTCATCTAATATAAGTTGCCTGAGTTTATGTTAATCTTTGTTAACCTTTATTTGGCCGAGCAATACTGGTCCAGTATTTGTTCTTTTCTCTTGCAAATTCGACATGGGTCTGTCTAGTTTCCGTTTTGAGATTGGGAATAAGAGCATTTGGAAAGTCTGTCTTTATTATGTTGCTTATTTTTCAATCGGTTGGAATAAAAAAAACCCACAAAATCATGCAATATCTTATTGCAATAAGTGCAAACCTATTATCAGTTTCCGTTTTGAAATTCCTAACCTGTGTTGATGTGTTGATGTGCGTCAGGTACCACCACATAACCCCTCAAGATATATTCCTTAACCACATCATAATTAACACTTTGTTGTAATGACCGCGAAGTGTAGATTTTATTAGCTTTGCTCATAAGTACACTTTGTAAAAATCTATCCCAATGCTCTCTTGGCCATATTGATCTACTTCCTCTTCTCTAAAAATTGGTACTAACCTATTACTTATGATAGCATCAAAACATGAGTTTGTATGTAAAGGGAGGGGTTACTTTTCACTTTTCAGTTCAAATTTGTAATGTAAATTGCATTTCCCCTTTTTCTCTCTGTATTTCCATCTCTCCTATTTTATTTCCATTTGCCTATCGACCACTCCAGTGGCCTAGTGGCTAGAGCGTCCATCCCGGAAGCAGGATCTCGCAGGTTCGAACCCCAGCCAAGTCATACCAAGGACATAAAAATGGTACTAACAGCTGCCTCGTTAGGTGCTCAGCATTAAGAGGTTAGTGTTGGGACTGGTTGGTCTGATGTTAGGATAATTGACTGGGTGGGACAGCGGCATGATGCCCCAGTGCTAGACATCTCTATATACTGCCATGCTGCAGACATCGTAGTGATATGACTGAAAAATTGTTAAAGCTACAATAAATATCCAAATCACGCACACTCCATTTGCATATCTTCTCTCTCTCTCTCTCTCTCTCTCTCTCTCTCTCTCTCTTTCTTTCAGCAACTCTCTTTCTGCAGTTGCATTTCTCTTTCTCTTCATCAAATGAATTCCAGTAGTGATCCAAACAAATTTCAATATTGAATTTGATGATGTCAGTAGCCTCGAATGTGCTAATGTGCCAAGTCTTCCTGTATCATGGTGATATATTCCAAAACGCCTTTGAATGAATTCAGTACAATTCCAAAATAGTGATTTAGTTCAAGAAGTAATAATGAGCACCTAGAAATTTCAGTGAATAATTTAAAGAAATGAATCCTTTGCAATATTAACTGAAACACAACCTAAATTGAGTCCTCAGAAACTGATGTTAAGGCATCATATACAATAGAGAAATTCTGTTTACTTCTCCCATTGTTAAAAAAACAACCCAAAATTAATAACAGTACTAAGTTGAAGGTTATTTTGAGAATATTTTAAGGTTTAAACAAGGTCAGGTCTCTTACTAAAACTTAAGAAAATGCAGCAGGTACTCTTGGAATTTTCATGAGGAACACCAGTGTCCTAAATTCAAATTCAAGTAAACATATTTACCTCCAGTAATAATGATCTTAATATATAATCTAAAATCAGAGAAATATTAGCGATGTATTATTGTGGGGATTTTTTATGGTGGAGTGGGGTGCTCCCAATATTTCATTTAAACTATTGTAGAAGTCCCACCCAGGCTCGATTTTGTTGGAAGTTAAATTTAGTGAAAGATTGATGTAAAGCTCAAAGTCCCCAGTCAGAAATGCCGACGGTTAGATGGTTAAATATACAAAAAAGGGTAAAATTCAATGAATAACAATTTAATAACAATTCAATAGCCAGATGATTAAAAATTCCAATTACACTTCTTCCGCTCGACCCTTTAATAGCCTACTGCATCACTTGATTAGCAGTGTGAGATTGATTTCCACACGTCCTTGTATTCTACTTTGGTATTCTTCTCTCTCCTATTTCTCAATTCTTTCTCCCCTTCCTCCCCGACTTTCTCTAAATTCCTTTTCCTCCTCCTCCTCCACTTTCTCCTCCAGACTCCTTTTCCTCCTCCTACACTCTCCACCGAATAGACTTCTGTCGACTTCGACAGTTCGGCTAGTCTCAATTCCGTCTCCACCTCTTGGAGACTCGGGACTCAACAGAACCGGGAGTTCTGTCCCCTAAAAAGCTTCATTTTCGAAGCTTTGTCTTTCCTTAGAATCTACCTCTAAGTTTTGCCGCCAAATTACGAGTGGCTTCTCTCGGAGTAAACCTATTGCTCAGCAATCTGCCTAGGCGAAACTAAATTGTTCTTAGAGCTCTGAAAGTTATAATTCGGCCTGCATTGTAATCACACCCTCTGTCTCAATTCCGATTGGATATCACTATGAACCGATCCAATCAAACTTAGCGGACAATGTCCCTCTCGCTGTCTGTCAGCGTGGGGACGGACAAGAACACGCCCCGCACATCCCGCGGGCTTCCCTCTAATCTTAGGACTAAGCTGTAACACAGGTGTGAAGTGGTGCGATCTATCGCCTGTACCGATTCAAGATTCCGGTCTCCGGCCGGTCAGGTAACCTAGCATAAGAGTTTAACACTCGCCCCGCGGCAATGTTTGGAGATCAAACACAAAGCCTCTGTACTATTCAAGACAAGAAGATTATAGCTTGCTTTTACATGTGTTTATAGCTGGGGCATAGCAAACGTGACAATTATATTGTTTACACAACAATAAGAGTTTTGTCAGGTAGGCATTAAACTCAATTACTGACCAAGGTCAGTCTTACAATTTAGATATACGTGACAAATAATCATGGATGAAAGCCAACAAAATATAAATTAAATATATATCACAAGCGTTGTGACATGTTTTTAAAGTTGCGCTTTTATACTTCAGCGGTATCTAGAGTCTCTGCTACTTCCAACATTTATATTAAGAGAATAAATCCTTGCATTGTACCACCTGTATAATACGTACAAGGACACACCACCACCAGTTTTGCTTTTATTGCAAAATACCACTGTAACATTGCATCACTCTAAACAAATCTGGTGCTGATCTGATGTCTAACATGAACACAACAGTGTTGCTTTGGTCCTATTAGTTTGATCTTCTTGGAGGAGGGATCATGAACGTGTTACGATATGTGATCTGAAACTGTTTCAATGCAATATATTACATGTTAAAAATTGAATACTGATGATGTCAGATGTTCAAAAAGTAGGAATAAAAAATAACAATCTGATTTTATGCTCTCCCCCTCGCCCATCTAGTACAATGGTTATAGTTGTAAATCTCGTCATCAGTTACCAGTACAAGTCCGCAATTTGATGCAGAATAATAGACCCTCGTATTATTATTATTATTATTATTATTATTAGGGTTTTCGACTTGCCTGATGCCAGAAGAAGTTCATATTAGTCCCGGGCTTTATCCCGCGAGCAAGGCAAAAAAATTAAGAGAAGTCGGGTACAGTTCATCAGTCTTTATGTTCTGCAATTTTCATACTTTGCGATCTCCCCAAAGTACACATATCATCGCCTTTATGTATGATTACATATATTGCAATCTTCTTTTACATAATGGTCCACAGTTTCCGTAATCAGTCTATCCCTGTTAGAGTGCATGATTTCCATTTTGTAATCCGTGATATAACATGAATATTTGAATCAAATTTTGACAGCAGGAACTATATATTTATATTTTAACTTGTCGGTTACATTTCAATATATAAAAATAACGTCACTTATAGAGTGTTGGTATAAAGCAATTTGATATACCAATACTGTTGGTATATCGAATTGTGATCCGCCCATGACGCAATAATTCGCATATATAAACATTCTTGCAACTGCACCCTTGCAACTGTGTGCTGTCCACTCATTAATCACTAGTGACGTATGAAAATAACGATAAAAAATATTAATAATCCCCGTTTTCTAAATTTTAATATGGTACACAATTTCATCGCAATCCCCTCTGCTTTCCGTTCTCCCTCCCCTCTCATGCATCAGGGTCAAAATACTCAAACCTGGGGTGAGAGAGAAAAAGAATTTGGGCTGGATGAAAACCTTGAAGTTGAACTTAGACCGAGTAACCTACAAAAATATGGTTCGTTGTAACGGTATGTGTGCAGTTGCATTATGATTTATATAATCAAAGACAGAAACTTTGCATATCCTGTCGATATTATACATGTACTGTGATGTGTGTGTGTGATCTGCATAATTCGGCAAGCCTCTTTTTCTTTAATGAAAAAGTTGTACATCTCATGGTATATCATTGATACAGCGTACATACTATATATATATATATATATATATATATATATATATATATATATATATATATATATATATATATATGGGATTCGCGGACTTCAAGCCCTAACGCAGCCAATGGAGTTTTGGGGCTGCATTATATGCCGAGCTTCCAGACTCTAAACAGTTGGCTTCTCAAAGATTATTTTGATGCATGTCACTGATTTGAAGGTAATTAGGTAATACATGTCTATCTTAATACTGTAACTCATGTGAGATTTATTTTACAGACATGCTTAATAAAGCACTTATCCATAATGATTATAGCCATTCTATTTCTTTAAATGCCTAATCAATCAACCTAAATACTAGAAACCCAATCAGTGTTTATCATCTATTGTCTGATTGTTTACTTGAAAATTACAGAAGGCTGGTAACTATTTATTGTTTGGAAAAGAAGTAAACATATAAAAAAAAGTTTTCTAAACTCCTTTTCAAAAGTCAGCTAGTCAGAGATAGTTTAAATGCATGTCCCCGATTTCAAGGTGACTAGATGATTATTGTTAAGCAAATGGATAAGTCAGCATTCTCAAATCATTTAGTTTAAGAAAAAAAAATTATTCCATAAAGTCTAGCTTTCATTACTGTACATATTGATTTGAGAGCATATCCAGGCGTAGAAAAGTTAACTTGACAATGTTTCCAAAAGCAAATCAAATGAACCATTTTTAAGAAAAATATTTAATGTTTCAGTTCAACGTATTTTACCTACCCCATCCCTTCTTTCTATACTCTCTTTCTCAATTCTAGCTATTTCAAAGCCATAATATATTTATCTATGTATATACACATGCATATATCTGCATTCTAACCCTTCCTTTTCTCGCGTACATATTTATCTTCATTTACTATTTACACACGTTTTTGATAACTTTAATTATGGGCATATGGTTTTAAGGCATAAACAAAGAAAAAAAGAGAAAAAAAAGATTAACTGTAAAACAAATGTAACGCAATTTACTTAACTTCCCGTTTCATTCTGCCTAATATTTAAACTTTAGTTGTGATATATTGCCATATATAATCGGTCAAGCACAAATTTCCCAAAGGCAACTTCAGTTTTAGTGAATTTGCCATGGGCAAACATTTGTGTTGCTTTGGTGTCAACCTAAATTTTTAAAAATCTTATTTTCTATTTTAATAGATGAATTGGCAATTTAGATATGTTTGATATTCTTAAGTTTTAATTGTGCACTGTCTAGACTTGATGCATATTTTTATTGTAATGATATTTCTCATCTGACAACTTGATGGCAATTTTTAATTGTGTCAATTAGAGGTCACGAAGTTGTAAAACAGTGCCTGCGGTGTTGTTTTCGGCAAAATAACTTAAACTTATATTTTTAAGAGATTTGAACATTTAAGCGCATGTATCTGTCTGTCTATAGTTTTAATTGCAGAGAAATTAGTTCTTGAGCTTTTAAATAGATATCTTCTCATGTTTTTGCAGGACAGGTGCAATAAGAGAAAAAAATATTCAGGTTCTCAGGTTGATGGTAGTATATGATTGTGTGTAATTAGTCCTCACAATGACGTCCTCACAAAGATGGTAAAGTAAGAGTAGTCCTCATAATGTTTAAAGAACTATACGGCAAAAAGGAAGTGATACAGACGTGGCCTGGGTTGCAGTTAAGCTTACTTTCAAATTTCTAACTTATACTTTTGAAATGTAGTCATATGTCAAAGTCCTCACAAGTATATGAATACAAGTGTGTGTGTGTGTGTGTGTTTGTGTGTGTGTGTGTGTGTGTGTGGTAAAATATACATGTGTACTGAATAAAAAATGAATTGCATTCAAAGAGAAATAACCTAATTTTAAAAGCAAACATGAGTCCAATTCAATACTTCAGTATTGTTATCAACTCCAAATCTCATTTAGCCATGTTCAATATATTTGACATGTGGTGATGCTTTTTTTCTCAACCTGGGCAAGTGAAATTTTCCACTGCTTAGCAAAAGCAAGTTTTAAAAAAATTCTGTGATAGATGACATTATCAGCTGCATGCAAAATCTGGCATTGCCTTTAGAACTTGTAAAACCTGTGCAGTGTCAGAGATCAATAATGAGTCAGCAATCAATAGTGAGATGTTATGCTGAGCATATATTTATGTACATCATTTATGCTTTTATAATGAGCACCCATAATGCACTGGCAGATCAAGATCGTAACTTTTAACATTAAATCATAAGCAGAACAAAGCAGACCCAGATCTGCTGGCATATTATATATAGTGGATCTGGGTCTAGGTTGATGATTTACTTATATATGGAAAAGTCCAGTATATATTACACCATTTGCAAACACTAGTATCTTGTTTTGTGCATTGCACAGCTTGCAGCTACAAATACTGAAAAAATTCTTCAACCTCTTAAGTCTGGAAAATTAGTTTGATACTAAAATGGGTCCAAATCATGAAATATAATGAAGAGAGCAACTCCTTAATTACATGGCCCTGTAGGTAAATATATAGAAACAAGGTTTTGTAACTCCAGAAATTGCAGTTTAACATTCAGTCCTCAATTTCTACATGGTTTTGGCATTGACAGTAACACTTTTCATTAATCTAGGTATCATTTTAATGTGATCAAGTTTTGCTTTTATCAAGCTTTCATACATCTTTAAAAGACATGTGCGATGTTGAGAGCCAGAAAATATCAATTTTTTTTCGATATTTTGTCTCCTCAGTGCAATATTCACACGGACCAGGTCAAATACCTTCAGCAGAAAAAGATCATAAACTTACATTTCAAAGAAAGGTTTCAAGAATCCCTGCAAATTTAAGCAACTTTTGCATCATCCATCCAAATCAACACTCATTTCTAGAGAACTAATGAAAATTAGGTATGCCTATCAAATGAAGAATCTTGAATGGACCAAAGAATTGGATTGTCACCATACATACTCATGTGTAAGATGAGAATAACTGCTTCTGCACAGATCCAGATCTGGTGCCACACAATGCACCAGCAGATCTTCATCTGTGCAGTTTGTCAGGAGTGGTCAGTAGAACAAACAACAAAGACCCTGATCTACAGGTGCATTATGCTATGGCAAATCTGTATCTTTGCTGTTTTCAGTTTGACTCAACTTATAAGCAAGTACATAAACTATTATGTCATGAACTCAAATAAATTAGTCAGCTGTTGCCTCAACATCATGCACTTTATAAACAGATTGCTATCGCATGCACTGTGTGTGTCCAGTGTCCGTGTGTGTGATTAGGATTTTTAACATAGCTTTAAAAAATGTTCAGTCATATCACTATGATGTCTGATGTGTGGCAGTTTATAGTCTGTGATGTCTAGCACTGGGGCGTCATGTCGTAGATATGCAACATCATGTCCCACCCAGTCACAATATCCTGACACCAGGCTGACCAGTCCTAACACTAACCTCTTAATGCTGAGCACCTAGCAACTTGCACTGTGTGAAAATTGGTGGGAAATCAGTGGAGATGCTTAAAATACTTCCTTCAAATGTAAGTTGCAACATTCTTCTTGTGAAATGTAATTACATACTTATAGAAACATCTGCTGGTGTCATCACTTTAACTTGACAAAGCATTGATAAAGCTGCACAGTCTTGAAAATACTGGTGTCCTGGAACAAGTGAAACTCTCTCGGACCAGATTAAAATTCACATTTGACATTCTCTGGCTTTATAAACTTATCACTGTTCTGACTCACAGCAATAACTGATTGTTTGTTAGAAAGAAAACTTTGTCCAAATAAAAAAGGGAGCTGAATTACCAAAACGTATTACTGTAAATGTGAATACCATTAAGAAATTAGGAGCTCGATGTGACAAAGCAATTTCTTCATTTAGTATACAAACATTATCTCCTATAGTTAAAATGGACAATGTATTAGAAGGGTCTTAAACACACTGTCTCAGTTCTGCACATAATTTGTTCATGATTTGGACCAATTACTGCATCAAGTTTGCATCAGTTCCAAAGTTGGTTTCCTTAAAGATATTTTTTGGATTAAAAACAAGAAGGCAAAATAAGAATGGCAGAAAATTAAATCTTAAGATTTTTTATTTCTCCAAGAGGGTATCATATTCTCAATACTCTGTTGCCTTATATTAACAATTTCTAGTAATGAACTAGTGTGTGAAGAAGGCCAAAATATCTTTACTTTCAATATATCAAAATAAACATCCTTTCCTATGTACTGGGCATTGAAGTTTCTGAACTGAGGCCCATCAATTTTATGTGCAGTACTACATGTGTGATGTCACTCTCACCAAAATGATAACTCAGCTATAATGGCACATCTAACACAAACCCCTTTGTGCCCTTATCTCTAATTGCAGCATGGATATTAAATGTAACCTAATTAACCCAGCCCATTTTTGACTGGCATAGAATGTACAGGCATACCAGTAAATAACAGACAATTTTCTTGACAAGATATTCTGGAAAAGTGATAACATTCATTTACACATAATTTATCAAAACAAAAAAAGTACTTATTTATTTTGCAAAACTTGGATCAATGGCTCCTGACATGATATTCTAGAAAAAGATTATCTGATTTGGAGGGTGAGAAGATTAATTATTTTTTGTATGACCTGAAACTTGGATAAAGGACATCAATACATGTGTCACAATTCCACTGTGCAAGTTCTCACCTATCTTGTTTCAGACAGAGAACTGAATATTTCATGCCCAAAGCAACAGACAATCAAACTGCATTTACACATCAGGTTTATTATCACACATCCTCCGGCTTCATGGTCAAAATCAATTTTTCTTATAGTGCCAAGTTTACCAGCAAAGACAGAGAACAAGAATAAGATAGTAATCAAGTAGAAATAATAGACAGATCTAATTTACATCCAAATATATTTACTGATATCTTATTAGTCATGCACTAAAAATAAAACATTACTCTGTAATTACTGTTTACTAGGTACAAGTTTAAATTTGTTTATTTTACTTATTGATTACTCACTTTTACTTGCTTTAACAGAGATTACTTAGTTCAGCAAAAGTAATTCAATTAATTTTCTGCCATTTAGTACTTAGATGTTTACAGGAAAAAAAACCTGATTACTTGAAGAAAAAGAAATGAGACTTTTCTACTCAGTAATTACTGTATATACTGCCTTATAATTCAAGTCAAACTAAAAACAATAAAGATCCTGATTTGTTCTAGCATAATGTGCATGCAGATCAGGGTCTATTCTGTTTTGTTCTAATGATTACTTCTAAGAAACTGCACAGACCCAGATCTACCAGCACAGTGATCTATCACTTTCATTATGGTATGTTCTTTGGAGAACAGCAGAATACAATTAATGTGACATACTGAAGGTATGCTGTTCAAACACTGCATCTCTGTTGTTAATACTGTAAATTTCCAGCACTAATAATCACCCTTGCTGGTTTCCTTCATAAACTGCTGTCATGCTAAATATACATGCTGCAGTCATGATGAACTGACCTGAACAAATACAACAATTCTGCTTTCCAGCACATGTTGCTGTTATGCTGCATTTACATGCAAAGCACTAAAGATGGTTTCATGGCTAAATATATATATATATATATATATATATATATATATATATATATATATATATATATACACACACATACAATATCTAGTATAGTACTACAGTTTACTCTTTGCAATCTGGCAAAATGGCAAGTGAAGTAATTTTTTCTCAAATTTCATCCCTAATTCTTGTAAAACTGTGTACTCCACGCACTGTTGCACCAATGTGTCCCAAACGTGAAACTATGAGCATACCTTTTCTCATCATGTGTGTTTATATACTTAGGGAAAGTAGAAAAATCCATCAGCATTTCTTCTTTGTGCATTCAAATACATATAATTAAGAATTTGCAAATAACTTCACATTCATACTTTCACCAGCAATTGCCAAATATTGCCACTGAAAATCAAAATTTCCAGATGGCAATTCATGACAATTAAGAGAACAAACCTGGCAGTTTAAATATAAAATGTTTTTTTTTATTGGTCTGCCAGGCTTTTTCATGGAGTCATTCATGGCCAATAAAGTAATATACTTTAAAGGAGTTGAATTAATGACCCAAGGAATTCAATGTCTACTGAATGAAACTTGGCTGAAATATATATTCAATAAACTATTTAGTTTCAAAGAAACAAGAGTCCCTCTGAGGGACTGATGTTCTACTAGGCTAAAAGAAGTTCCAGGAACTCAAGATAAGACCATTTCTTCCTTTTAAACTGCTTAATGTTCAAACCATTACTGATATTTTTCAGAAATAACAACTCCCATTTAAGAATAGTGATAACAAAATTTACTGGATGTCAGATCAGTACCATTGTAATTTAGGACCAACAAGTGAAAGCCCTGGGTGGCTGAGTGGGCTAAAGCACCTTCCAAAGGAATATGAATATATGAGAATGAAAATAAAGTGAATAATTGCCATTTAAATGTATGTATAATTCTAGAAAATAACAACCATTACTGGAATTGTCAGTACTAAACGCCTAAATAACCTGCATGATTAATGTACTTATGATGTCCCCTGTTGCGGATATATTGGATATCCAAGTGACGCCATTTCATTTAGGACAAAACAGACTTCGGGATGAATGTGTGTGTAAAGTTTCATGCCAATCCCATAAGCAATTTAAGAGAAGTAGCAGAAACAAACTTGTGTTAAGGAACAGATGGACATCAGATGATGGACCACAGACAATCCAATACTGTATATACTTGCTTACAAGTAAAATCCAACTGCAAACTGCACGGACCAGATCTGCTGTTGCATAATGTGCCAGCAGAGCTGAGTCTGTGTAGTTTGTTAGGAGTAATCAGTAAAAAAAAAAAAAAACAGACCCTGATCTGCAGGTACATTATGCTACGGCAGCTCAGGATCTTTGTTGTTTGCAGTTTGACTAGACTTATAAGTGAGTATAAATGGTAAACTTTTCTGGTTGATGACTTTTTAAGTAAAAAAATTAACCTCCAATAATGCTTTATTTAAACCAAAATAGCAGAAGAAAGTTGAAATGTAAACCATTCAGTTGTATTTAAGGCTCTTGTCTGGAAACATTTCAGGTTTCAGGGTTGAAATAATTATAAAGACCTAGTACAGTTAGTATCAAAACCATATGCAGAAGCTGCAGAGAAGTCATGATAAATTCCAACAGTAGTATATAGTAACCTTGCTGTACACTTACAAAACCAATATAGTGGCACAAACAAAACCAATGCAAAGACAAACAGACAAAACAGGAATCTGTACATACATGCCAACACCAAATCCCCAAGGTGAAGCATAATTATTGCTATTATAAGTGGCAAAACAGTGTAATTTGGGCATAAAAAATGTAATCTATATATTACATTCAGAATTACAGCACGTACTAACCTGGTTCTCCTGCTAGACAAAATTCTTGTCACAAAGGGCGCAATCCATACAGATTAGAACCAGAATACAAATGCAAAATATACTGAAAAATTATTTATATTCAGCAATTTAACTACTCGTAGTCTACATTTATAAATTTCACTGAATGATTGTGCAATGGAATTCTGCACTGGGCATGATCATGTGCTCAGAATCCTGTATTAAATTACTCTCATATTCTTCTCTTCAAGTTTGTAAAGCTGTGCTGTTTTGTCCTTTTATTTATGATCTGACATGTTTTAAGTTTAAATAGATCTATCTACTCCAGCATTTTTCATCATGTAACATCCACAACTCACACCATAAAGCAACATCTTGCACCATTAGCTTTAAAAGTATAGACTGGTCAGCAAAGTAACTAGCGTATCAATATAATGAATCTGTGAGGCAAAGTTCACATTTTAAGAAACCTGCTTGTTTTCTTGGAAATGGGTCAAATACAGTTACGATACACAGTATATAAGGAAAGTACTCTTATCTTATGCAGCAGTCATCTTTTCAAGAATATTCCCATAGTGGAATTAAAGAGAATATACTAAAAATGATAAAAACAACTTTATATTAATGTACTTTATATCTTTTTTTAAATTTTAATGAACCAAAAATGTGTACTCCATATACAGGACCATGTAAAATGTAATTTGGTGAAAAAATCATAATGATTACACCAAATGCATAATGGCTGGCATGCATGTATGTATTGTAATGCCTGCTAGCTGTATGATATATTATCATGGTATGTATTGCATTATCCCTCCATGTACACTGTTAAGCATCACAATGTGAACAAAGCTGGTGATGAAACCTCAGGTCAGCCTTTAAAATTTACATTAAGAGTTTTCTAAACCATCTCTCCATACACTGCCTGGTCTCCTATTTGATGATAGAGGTCTTAGCTTTCATTTTCTTATGAATTGTTTATATTAATCAAGCATGAGCCATATCTGCTGTTTATGGTAATTCAAATGTCAATATTTTAATGGGCAACTAAATCTCAAATATCTCTTTCCATGTCTACACATTTCTGGATCTGTGATCAGTACCTGCTGTTCACTGCACATGTCATGTGTTAGAGTGGTCATTTACTGGCTATTAGCAGTACTAGTCACATGTAAAGATGGCAACGTAATCAGACTAGTCACATGTAATGATGGCAACTTAATTAGACTAGTAACATGTAAAGATGGCAACTTAATCAGACTAGTCACATGTAAAGATGACAATAAGACTAGTCACATGTAAAGATGGCAGCTTAATCAGACTAGTCACATGTAATGATGGCAACTTAATCAGAATAGTCACATGTAAAGATGGCAACTTAATCAGACAAGTCACATGTAACAATGGCAACTTAATCTGACTAGTCACATGTAAAGATGGCAACTTAATCTGACTAGTCACATGTAATGATGGCAACTTAATCAGACTAGTCACATGTAAAGATAGAAACTTATTACAACCAGTCACATGTACAGATAGCAACTTATAAGACAAATCACATGTAAAGAGCACCCCAATGTGGTATGCAACACACTCTCATAGAAACATCTGTAGCAGACAGACTGGCAACTGGTTGACAGATCAAATTATCTCACTGTCATCACCTGGTGGTTTGTGATTAAGTGGCAACCCAGTAGGAAGCCATATTGTATATCTGCTACAAGAACATGTATCTTCATGTTGCATCTCAAAATAGAGTTTAATCTTATTATTCAAAATTTCTGGGATAACTCTGAGATATATCATCATGGATATTTAGCATAAAAATAAATAGGTATTATCATTTGTTTCTTTGAAATGTTGTGTCAAAAAGAATTTAGTTTTTTGCTATTTGGGAATACAAGGTGTAGTTGTGACACTGACGGCCAAATGGGGGGGGGGGGGTAATATTTCCACAGACTATATTTTATTCATTTTTTCATCCTCAATTAAATTAAGTTTTATTCAGTATCATCTAGAGCTAAATAAGTTGTATGAAGACTACAAAAGCTTTTAAATAACTAATTTCAATTTTATGGGCTGTATCCAAGTTCTCAACATGAGCATAAAAGTCTATACTTGAAATTAATGTCAACTACATTCTGCTGTAACTGTCTTGTGCACTTTCCATGCTCTCACCAGTACCATTTCAATGCATAATAAACCTTTTGTGGACTGTACAATATTGGGAATGTTTCAACTAAATTTAAGTGCTGTATCTAGGGTCTAAACATGAACAGTATTTTATCCTTGAAGTAACCAGAACTACCATTCCCGTCATAAATGTCAAAATAAATAAAAATTGCATTATGTTTTATTCATCTTCAATCAAGTCATATCCAGTGTTATAATCTTGTGGGCTGAACCTAGTGTCTAAATATGATATAAAATTCTATCTATGAAATAACCTGAACCACTTTCCTGCCACATTTGTTAAATGCTTAATACATAAGAATACTCTGTGCACACCAATTTCTCTATTTTATCCATATTTAATTTTCATTAAATCTGATCATATTTGATGATATTTAAAAAACTATCTAATATGGAGAACCTGACACAGGAAATTCTAAACAACTCTTTCCTTCCTTGTATAGTGTACTACTCTTTCTTCCTCCTTTTTCTTTCCTAGTACAGCATCCAAGAATAAGTGTCTCACGCCCCACTTCACATTCATCTAAATATGCTGAACTCAGAACCTCACAATGTACACACAACTAGAAATCTGTTCAAAGAACACAAATAACCCAAAACAGTGCCTAAAATTTACTCAGACATAAAACTAGGGAGAAAAACAGACATGGGTACAATTCAAGTCCCTAGCAAATTCATGGTAGGAAATTTTTAAAAAATCAATATACATGTTCAATATAAATTTAACAACTGTATTGTTTTCTGGAAGTTAAATTTCATAACCTCTTGTACTGAAATTTATTAACTGCATAGAACTGTGATAATGATTATATGTCTTCAAGATTATGTATTTGCAAAGGTCAACAAGTGAGTAAACAGGTTATCTTGAACTATGCAGACAGTTATAGGCTCACACACTGATGAACTGAGTGATACAGTTCAGAATACAGAAATATCTCACAGATGAAATGAGAGATATAGTACAGAATATAGACATATCCATCAAATGAAACGAGTGATACAAAAGAGAATACAGAAATATCACAGATGAACTAAGTGATACAGAATACAGACATATCAAACAGATGAAGTGAGTGATACACTACAGAATACAGAAATATCACACAGATGAAATGAGTGATAGAATACAGAATACAAATTATCACACATGAACTGAGTAATACAGTACAGGATACATAAATATTTTTATAAGGGACTCTCAAGCACCCTTAATTACTTCATATGACCAAATTAAAGCTGCCACTTTGATAGCTATCTTTACTGAATGGTACAAGTTTGAGTTCACCACAAAGTTCAGATTGTTCAACCATCTATTAGCCCAACAAGATCATTAAGCGAGTTAAGTGACTAATAAAGTGATGCAGAGAAAATGTATAAGAACTTCATTAAGGTAGCTACTGTGGCAATCAATCAAGGTGCAACAATTCAGTTAAAGGATGCTTATATGGAGCAACTGAAAAGCAATACTTCCATGATGTAAACTGTACATGTTTGCATCTAATTTGCTTATATCGTTTAAAAATCTCTGACACTGGCCGGCTTTTGTCTTTCTGTCAGCAACAGTCCAACAGCCAATTTAACTTCCAGGCTTACATAAAAATGTGTCTGCAGGATGCTGGGCAAGTTGTATCAATGTAGCTATATCCATGCATCAATATCAGACTTCATGTGGCACTGATGCCCTTGTATGCTGTTGTTCTGCATCATGTGTGTACTGACTAAAAACATGCAATCCTGTTCCATTCTCCAGTCACACACAAGAGAAATATGTACTCTTGTCTTAATACACTGTATTCACTCAAGCGACAGAAACACAACGAGGTTTTCAACTTGTCTGCTCCACACTAATTGATCTGTATTTTCACTAGTGTATCAATCAACTATTGCTCAGAATTTGTGCAATTTCAGGTTATTTACCTGCAAAACAACTGGTAATTGCTTTATTCCTCAGAAATCACAGATATTATCTATAACAAGTAGCAAAAGTGGTTATTTCATAATAGATCTTTGAAGCTGTTTCTCCCCAGAGAAACTCATATACATCAACTGTTTTACTGCAGCGGATTGGGAACAAGAGCCATCCCAAAAAATGGTGTACCAGAGTGACATCTTCACTACAGAAACATTCTGTCTAAGAATATCAATCATACAAGTGTTTATTTTTTTTCAAGTATCAATGTTCACCAAATTCCCTTGTGTTGAAACCTTCACCCTTCATGTTAGAGCTTCAATGACCTCAAGATTTGGCAAATGTTGATATAAAAATAAACATATGATCCCTATATTATTACACTGGATAGTTTTTTCTTAACTAAATCAAAGATATAAACTTTAGATAACACTTACAGTGTTGACTCCATTTTCTGATGAGGGTGAGTTGTTGTTATTATTGTTATTACTGCTATTACTGTTACTGTTGTTGATGCTTGTAGTTTTCTTCATCCTCTTCTTCTTGTCAACCTGACTCTCTCGCCTCTTTTTCTGGATTGTCAGCAGTACGGAAATGAACTGGTTTTTCAACTCTTTATCATATTCGAGCTCGTCACGCAGTGCAAGCTCCTGCACGAGTATTTCAGACAGCTCCTTGATTGTTAGCTCATATTCATTCAGCAGTTCATTTAGAGCTGTGTTGGATAAACCTTTTAGCTCTGCAAAGACAAGAGTTATGATTGTAATGAATTTAGTGGCACACCAAGAGGTGACCCTATTGTCAAAAGGGGTTCAAATAAAGGCTCTACAAGTACATTCACTCAGTCAAGCAGGTACAAATAATGTCTATTTGCCCAGAATATTACTCTTACTCCACCAGCTGCATCAGAAATGAAAAAGCTGATGATGTTAATGACCTAACTTGGATTGTATGAAAGGCTATTTTCTGGAACTTATTCTGTTCCCTTCTCACACCAGTTACTAATTACAAACTTGGACCAGTCTGCTCTCCCACTGGTAAGCATTGATTAGTACTGAAAAGTGACAGCAAAGAACTTGTACCAGTTTGATACAAGTGAATGGAAAACAAACTTCTGGTACTGTGTACTTTCAATGAAAAAGGGACCAGTTTTCATTCCAGAATTAGGTATACAAATTTTCTCTACTCCTGCCTAGATCTGACTGAAAAAAGCAAAACATTGCTAAAATTGTTATCTAAGGTTTTCAAACATAGCTTCCTATTTCAAAGCAAACAATGTCCTACTGTTTCCCTTAGAAATGATAGACTTTCCCATGTTTAATCCTGTGCCTTTTTAGTACTGGTGATTTAGAAGTTGATTAAGTGTGATCCCTCAAACATTTCTAATTTTGGACCAGCGAATCAATTATAGCATGCAAGACTGAACATTCAGAACACCTTTTGGTTTTCTGTTATGGCTGAAATCTATCTACAACATGACTAGAATGAAGAGTATAAATTTAGTATAAATGCAGCTACCTGAACACCTTGCATGGCATTATACTCCAAGAACATACATGTACATGTATATCAACAAAATCTGGTTGTGATAAGTGAACTTCACAACAATATTTCATGATAACAGAATTTTCAATATCAAAGGGAATAAAAGTCTGTTCAATAAACAATCCTTTGATCTTATAACTCCAAACAATGTCCTCTTTATGACAAGAAATCGCAAGTAACATTGTGATGTGTCTGCTGTGTCATCTAAGAATGATTCATCAGGTACATGTAACATTGTGATGTATCTGCTGTGTCATCTAAGAATGATTCATCAGGAACATGGAACATTGTGATGTATCTGCTGCATCATCCAAGAATGATTCCTCAGGGACATGTAAATGGCAGATATCTTACTTGTAAGCTGTAATAACTAGTCTGCATGGATTGCCCAAAAATGATGGCTTTCAGTGTATAACAAATTACCATGATCCATCTGATACTACAAACACTTCACACAGGTGTGTTACCATGTTTTGTTGTGGTTTTTTTATATAAAAAACAACTAGTTCTTCTGAACGCAAGAGCAAACTAATTCATACCAACTGGCTATTGGGGAATGGGTCTTTCTTGTACTGTTCACCCTTTTAAAAACTGATTTATTCAACATCTTGGCAAGCATCTGGATGAAGCAAGGCATGACGGCTAGAATAAATACTGATTTGCAATCTAAAGGTGAAGGATTAGTATTATCACTCTAAATGGAAATGGAAACAAGTACATGCACTGAGATACAAAAGGCAGGTTTGAAAATCTAAAATACTTAAAATAATGGAATCACTTTTATCCAATTTTAAGTGACCGTTTTTTAATTTAGTCAAGTCTAGATAGAGGTACATAAAACTTAGCCTTGAAGAGTCCTGGAAGAAACTATAGGTGGCCAATAAATAGTGATGTGTCTCAACTAATACATCACATGTATCTGAAGATTAAATTCTAAATCTCACCAAGACTCACCACTTAGAAGTAACCAAATGTAACAAAAAGTTGAAAAGTACATAACAGCCACCAACTTCTCATACCCGAGTCGGGTAAAATGAAAGTAAGCTGGCCAACATAAGTGGCTTTTCATTCCTTGACTGCAACACATTAATATGTGGAGTCAAACACCATGGCTAATACTCTCAGAACCATAGCATTGTGACTGTGCTGAAGTTTTGTTGCTGTTTTGGGGTTTTACACCATTTCTCAGCACCAGATAGGCTGTACATGGCAGCTGTGTAGCTGGTGGAAGAAGAACCACCTCCCTATGGGAGGCTACTGGCAGCTTTCTCACACACTCACACTGGCCATTAACCCAAGACTTATAGGACTCACGGTACTAATTCAGTTCCCATAGTAAACCTATGCAAACACCATGATATTAAAAATTCAATAACTTAAAATTTCTGAGTGCCCATGATCAGACCTATGTTTATCAGTATAGATGAAACCTGGATGTCAGCTTCTGTGTAGAGGAAAGGATATGAGCTGTGGCAATTTCTGGATCTGCATGTGTCAAGACTGTTAAAGGACTGGAATTCCATCAATAAAACAATGTCTCTATTTTTTTTCACTTACAACTGGGATAAGCTCTCAAAAGATTCTTTTTCCTAAAACATAACTTACATTATTAACCAATCCTGGCCATCCAAACCCATATATACTCTATTAAATGTTCCCCCATTTCCAGGCTGGTTCCTATTTTTCCATACCATTAGTACCATGTGTCCTAAACCCACACGGTCAGAGGTGAGATGGTAGTGATTGGTAAATGCTAGCTGTTTAGACCACTCAGCCACCTGGGGCCCCCAATTGTTCTGAATAATAAAAGTGCTGCCATATTTAGCTAATCAGAACATTAGCCCAATTGTGAATAGCATAGACTCAGATCTGCCATGTCCTGGCAGATCCTTGAAGTCAATGCATGGTGTTCAGGTCATGTTTTTATTAATATCTGTAAAAAAAAAAAAAACAACCTTTCCCAGTAGTATAAACTTCAAATTAATCATTATTAGAGGTGAAAAATTCATCGCTTATCGATGCATCAATACTTTTGCTGTAACAATACACATATCAATACAAGAGATGGAGAATTGATACAAAACGATACTTATCGTATGCAAGTTATTTTGGTCTTCAGCAGTCAGGAATAATTATTATTAGTTTGCCTTGTTATTCTTTACATTTAGAGTTCATTTTAAACAGCAACTGCAGTCACAGGAACTCATTTTTATTAGTAAAATTTAAAAAGACTATTGAGAATATTTGCTCGCCATCTACAAATTACCACAAAATGACATGGTTCGTAATCTGCCCCCCCCCCCTTGCTAATTATCGTAACCCAGCAGCATCTTCAGCATACTGGTTACATTCCAAACATGTTCCACATGTATAATAAAGTACTTTACTCACCATTTAATAACTACTTTATGCGAAGTTTCTACACTGAACTGTATCTTGTCAACTTTGGTTGATTTGAAAGCTACACCAGCTGTGTGCCACAAAGTGAAATATGTGACACTGAACTCTCACTGGTGGTTACTGCTTGCTCCAGTCCAGGTACCAGGCACAATAACCACCAATCAGAAATTAATGTACCTTATTAATACTCTGTGTGACAAACAGGAAGTATTGGCACAAAAACAGAGAAACTTCACGCAAAAGTCATTAATTGATATGTAAAGTACTTAAACAGAGATGCTGTCAGGGTGTGTGATTGTGTGAATCATGCAAAGTTCAAATGAAATCGCGCACTTGGAAAATACTGATGCATGAGAACTCCTGTAGATTAGTTGAAAATGTGCTCAGTGAATCATACAATTTTTATTGAACCATTCTTGTCACAATGTCTGTTTTAAGCAACTGTTTAGACATCTGGGTTCTTCAACATGACATGAACGGTTAATAAACTAAATTTGATTGGCACATTGTGCCCTGGAATAAGAATTATGGCGTAGTTTGAACCTTTCAACAATGAAGTTTTACAAATGTATGTTTAAAATACGAGCTACCCAGTAAACCCAAAATGTCTGATTCCCAGCTTGGTTCATCTTCAGATTAAGACTTCATTCAGCAAATACTGGCTGATGACAGTGATGATGATGATAATTTTTAAAGCTGTATATCAGATTATTGGAGTTATTGCAGCTGGGAAAGTGTTAATGGAGCAACCAGTTAGTGACTTAGAGACCAAAAATGGTGTTCAATATGAGACAGATGTACATGTTGGATGGACAAAAATAGATGGCAATACAGTCAATCTCCCTTTCAGTGGTATTTTAAATTAAATGTAGCAAGGGCAGAATACTGAGCCTAATTAAAATATGGACAACTTAAAGAGTAGAATGCAATTTACATTTTTTAATCAATCATTTTAGCCCTGCAGACTATATGCTACAAAGCCTTATATCCGTATCAGGGTTAAGATAAACTGAATAAGTAAGGATGAAAAAAAAACGAAATTAAGTAGTAAGGATATTTACTTGAATACTTCAATCTCCACAAGCAAACTATGGCACTGATGGACTAAAAATCCTAATACAGCACTGTGGAACAAATAAAAAATCTGGCATAGTAGTCTGTAAACTACTGATTCAAGGAGGTAATTCATTTTTATTGCAATAACCAAGTTTAAGCGAGACACGAAACTGGTAATAAGATATTTTCAAAACATCCATGCCATGCTAAACAAAGGGCCTGGTGGCTAAAGTGAGTTAAATGGAGCCACCATTAAATGATCTAAAACGCTTAATAAAATTTACTGACAATTAACAGGTAGCCTGTTTGAAAATATTTTTGTTATCCTGTCATCGAGAAATGCATACAATTTATATGATAACTATATGTCTGTCTATCTGTAATCTGCAAACTGGAAATACAACCAGTATGTCAACATACATAAAAGGGCACCACCTACCTTCCAAAGATGGAAAGACCAAAGCAGACATTAATAAGTTCATGGGCCCAGTGCCCAAGAGACTATGCTTTTAGAATATGCTCAACATTAGCAAATATGGCATTTATACACATTACATGTACTTTCATTCATACAGTAATGTTTAAGGACAGCAATAAAGAAGACATACTCCAATGAAACAGGTTACTGTTTTTGTATTTACTAAGTAAAAACTCGTAGATGCAAAGTTTAGTGCTACATGTACTAAAACAGTATTTGACAATCTCTATGAGGTTATACATTTGCAATTAACCACCATTTTTGCTGTGTCTAAGAGGAGGTTCTTTAATTCTCAAGCACTTCACATTAAAATTCTAAACTTGGTTCTACGTTATATTATGTATGGAACCAGCCTATTCTATGTTACATTATGTATGGAACCAGTCTGATATGACTCCGCAAAATTGGAAATCAACTGCCAAGGAAAAACCTCATAGAGATCTAAAACTGCGGGAGCAGCACTAAACTTTGCATCTATTGCAACTACCTCCCAAACAGAGTGTAGTAGCCTATCTGATTGGCTGGTCAGGTTGATTACTGGCACTCAAACATTGCTACAGGAATGAAATTGTCAAGAAAAGATGAATATTAGCTATTCTCAAGTGTACCATAGTTCTATTTATGACCTGGGCAAACAGCACGCACCTTTATAAGCCTATACATCAGCCTTCATTAAACATGAGCAAATATGGTAATTCCACATGCACAATTCATTTTTATTGCAATTTCTTGTTTTTCCTCCTTGTACTGTACTGACTGCACATGTAGTTTATATAGTGTTTCGACTCTGACTCTAAAAGAATGGAATGTTCCTGTCCATCCAAAATTGAGTACAACACATACTTACTGCACCAACCCATAGATCTCTGGTACTAAAGAGGTTCACTACCATAAAAGATAAGGTCAGTCCTTATCTGGCCCATGTATTCCTACAATACTGCTTCCAGTGACTGAATGAATGCCCTGCTTGTAGTACACTGTGTTACAAAGATACAGATCAACAGATCTGATGGTCCTGTTACTGATTTACATTGGGCCCCTTTATGCATAAAACTAGATGATGATGTTCGCTGGCTTTTAACAGCTCTCTCTGCACTTTATTTGATTATCATGCTGATGAAATGGTTGCTTATCAAGATGCCTTTGACAATGACACCATGGAAGTCAACCTACAACTCTTGGATTACTGATGCTCTACCAACTAGGCTACTAAGGATCCCAATACAAAAAATAGTCTGACCAAATTAAAGTAACATGAAATAATTTGGTATGCTCAGTTTTGTTCTGTACTCTACAGGTCATTCATACAGATTACATACAAATTCAGACCAAACTGCCACCAAAAAAATGTCACCTGCATATTTACTCCAGCAAGCACTCAAAAACAAAATTTGGTCTATATCAAATTTCTAGCAATACACCCCCTAGCCAGGTCCTGGTACAGTCAGACCAAACTAAATGTTGAGGAACAAATCCATTGACTTATCTAATTTGATCGTACCTATGGTGTTGGTCAAAAGTGAGTAGCCACTGGTGTAAGCAAAGTTTACATCATTTAGCAAAATATGGTCACTGTATGCACTGAAAAGAATTATTCTGCAAGTTTCATCAGCTCTTTGTACACAACATAACAAACATATCAACTGTAGTCTGAAATTGTAAATTGGTATAAAGCACTTTTTTCAGACTCCCTGGTACACAGAACAAGGTGCCTCACAGTAAGGAACTGATGGACAGTCAGAAGTAGATGACAATCCATTCAGCCAAGAAAGATTTTTGAGGTAAGAAAACATCTGATATTAGTGAGAATATCATAATCTACATTTCATAAATATCTGCAAAGATTTCACAAAAGGGGGTCAACAGAAAACAAGAAACAAATCGGGAGACTAAAAATCATGAGTAAAAGGGACGACCATGTACTTTCTCATGCTCAATGCAATCTTTGACAATCCTAGACAATCTTTCAGGATTTGAGTGTAGCTTTTGATAAAGATGTAAGTGTTAATGTTTCTAGAAGCAAGGTCAAAAGAAAATGAAAGAGTTAGGATTCTGGTGATGGACTAAAAGGATCTGGTTTCATTATGTGTAGTTTAAAGCCATTTTTCAGCATAGGATAGGCCATTATGCATTGTTGAGAGAGTTTTTTGCAGCCCATTGTGCACAAGTTATCAAGGGAGAGTTTAATGAATATTACTGTATGTAACATAATATAATGGTAAGTGATTAAGTTTTTTCTCCTTTTTGTCATGAATCTAGATGAAACTAAATGATACATTGGACAATCATTCTGTTTAAGAAATAAGTGTCTTATTTTACAGAAATCCCAAAGACATTAAGCTTGAAGATTGATTACACTATGCATTAACAACCAGAACAAAATACAAGCAGTTCATGCATTGTGTAAAACAGATTTTCAAACTTCACGACTTCATGATTTCATCAAAATATGAACTTCAATCTTTATAATTATAAAATTAATAAAAAACATGATCTCAAGAAATAAATAAACTAACATATATTTTAACCCTTCTTCACAAATATTATCAAAGCTCACAACAGGGGCACATGAATACACAAGTAGTTCCTTTATGGTGTCATGAACTAATAACTTCCAGCATTTCACTTCATGCAAATTTAACCAAATTAATTGCTTGGTATGGTACAAAGGCTTGGAAAAATGAGTAATCATATTCTCTATTTTCTCAGAGTTGACAAACACCACTTTTCCCATACTTCCATTCCAGTGAATCTTCTTACATCAAACCAAGTCCATTTAATAGTGGATATGTCCCTGGAACTATTCAAATATTCAATCCATCAATAATTTTTTGCCAACACAGTAAATCATAGAAAAGACAAAACACTGTGCTAGAATGAACTAAGATAATGATACCAGCTAATAGCTATACTATACCAACAACAAAAAATAATAAACTGTTTCTGTATTGCTATTAAAAATACAAAAGGCATCAGCAAAATTCTAAGAGTAAAAAATAGTATGGACACTAATATAGAGATAATACAGTACTTGGTTTGCTCGAGTTTAAATGCTTGTTTGAGCACATAAGGGATAAGTTTGAACCAAACGGTTAAAAAAATACATGCCAAACATTCAGACACAGAATATGGTAACCCTATATTATTATTATTATTATTATTATTATTACTGGAATAAGTAACAGAAAAATAAATTATGCATCAACAACCTCCAAAAACTTGAGCTTAACAAGTAAAATAAAATGAGGTTCAAATGCTTGACTACAGCTAATGTCACAAAACTACATTTAAAACCTGCAGGAAAGGACCAGATCATGTAAGAATAATATATGTGTTGCAACTTCAAAAATATTTGCAATATAAGATTCAAGTAGTGATACAGAAATGCAAATCCTTAGCTCGGTGTATCTGAATACATTAGATTGATTTTCTCCATAAAAGATGCCAATAAAACTTTCTATCTCACTCTCCATACTCACAAATGAAGAGATTTAAAATCACGTTCACTATATTGATTTAGTTAGGAATACTGTTTCAATTTAAAAGAAAAATAAAACTTAGTGGCTCATTTGAATATATTTGCTGCTCACATTTCTTCATCTGTTGGAAATAGCCACACAGTGATTGTTAAACTGCTCAAAAAAATACAATAAAACAATGGAGATTCATGTTTGTATCTGACCCAATAATTCTCCAAATAAATAAATAAATAAATTGCTGCTTACAGCATTATTAAAAAGTTGTCACCTAATGATGGCTGTGATTTTCAATTGTCCATCAGCTTACTACCTACCTGTTGTTATATTCTCAAGCATGACAATTTCAAGCAGCAAGCAACTACTCAAGCAATGGATTATTACAGTTTAATTTGAAAGCTAAATAACACCCCTGTTCTGTACTGAAGCAGGTCGCATTTTTCAGTTCAACTGCTGAGAACTGAAACCATCTGTGATATTTGTAATAAACTCCAAACTACCAAATTTGGTAAGAAAACGTGGGTTTTTTTTAATACTTGAGTTCAATGACAAAATAAAAACGTCAATCTGACCATCCATACATGATGCAATGAGATAAGAAAAACTTTCAAGATGGCTACCATGGTGGCCATAATGAATGTCAGACTGGCACCATTTTCAATCATTACCAACCAGATATCATGAAAAGTCTATTAGTGAAAACCCAATGCTGATATAACCATCTGTTAAAAGGAGTTGTAATGACAAGATTTTCATGATGACCAGGCAGTGTGGCAGTCATATTGCATGTCAGATCTAGAGCTGTAAACGGATACTCAGGTACCCACCCATGAATAATAAACCAGGTAATAAAATGAGCCACTGGGTACCCGTTTACTGTATACAAGTTATTTCCAGTGCATGTGGCCCCATAAGCCTTTGCTTGTAAAGGCAGCACTCACTTTGTTTTCAAGCTGACAAACCTTTTGATAGCGCAGCGAATATAATACACGTACTTGTTCAGTGCCAAGTAGAGTTCTGCCTCTTCCAGTAAATGTTTGACCATAATCTCTTCGTTTGTTTGCCCACATGACAACCCTTTGATTGAGCCACAAGTGATACTTTGCTCATTTAGTAACAGAGGGTGGTTATTTGATCCTATTGCACAACTGACACATGTTCAGTTGCAAACTTTAATGGATTTCACGAACTGAATGATCAAAGTGTTACTTACAGAGCCCAAGCTCTGTCAGTACATAAGCACCAACACATGACAGTGAGTCTAAGGAAAGGGAGTCAGACAATATTTATGACAACCAGACCATGACAGTTTACTAGATGATGATGGAGGATTTTCGAACTTTATCAGACAATGAGGATGAATTCTTGGACCAGATGACATTAGGTAGTGACAGTTACAGCATACTGTGAATTCTTAACAAAATGTGGACTTAACTTTCCTTGTTATTTTAAACTTTCCTTGTTAATTTAAACTTTCATTGTTATTTTAAGCTTTCATCGTTGTTTATTTTGTAAGACACATGGAATTAGCATACTACTGGAAACTGTAAATCAGATCATCCTGTGATCAAGAATTGAATTCATGCATTTGTCATAAAAATCGATTTAAAATGTCAAGCATTGTGAATTTTTGTGGATTTAATTACAACAAATTGTAAGTTGCAAATTTATTTGTTACATATTCCACTTGATAATACAAGTATATTTTACAGTTTTGTTGTTAATTTTCCTTTCTTCCTATTTATCCAGTTGGGCTTGTTCATTTTTCTAAAATGCAAATCTGACTCACTGATGACAAGTCACCCATTCAGACGGTTCTGACTTGCAAAATACACGCTGATTTGTTAACTTTAACCACTAAAAAAATACATGTTTGCATGCCATTCACGTCAGCATCAACCTGCAACAAAACAGTTCATGTTTGTACACATTTAATACAATTTCCCTTTGACTGAATACCTGGTTAGCCTATCACCAAGATCAACGGGTACCCAGTAGATGTTTACTGAAATTATAACAGTACTAGTCAGATCATTTTCATTCAGGACTCACCAAGCCATAAGAAATTGTTTATGAAGAACCCCATGTCAATACAATCATCTGTTTAGGGCAGAGTTGTAACATACAACCAATGAGCCAGAATCTGGCACAACAAAGGTTTCCATCCAGTTTGCCAACTTTTCATAATTTGTGCAGACATAGACCAAGTGTATAAACGGCCCTGTGAGTGGGAAAAAATACAGCAATGGTGCCCCTCACACAAATGGTTGGACACACCTAGTTAGAGGAAAAGCTGTAACAGCTAGACA
Source organism: Megalonaias nervosa (assembly GCA_016617855.1). Taxonomy (NCBI): domain Eukaryota; kingdom Metazoa; phylum Mollusca; class Bivalvia; order Unionida; family Unionidae; genus Megalonaias; species Megalonaias nervosa. Next base: position 23,977 of record JAECUM010001899.1, on the reverse strand, counting down.
AATAGTTCTAGCAAGATTCACACAAGACAACCAAAAGATCTCGTAAGAAGTATTTTCATGCAAATACCATTTCATACACCCATCCATTAAGGAGTAGCAATAAGATCTGCAAGACAGCCACCATGGCAGCCATATTGGATGTCGGATCAGCACCATTTTTTTCGGGACCAACAAGATATCAATAAGAGTCTTGACTATTCAGGAGTCAATGCAAAAAGATTTTCAAACTTGGTGTCACAATGGCCATACTGGTTACTTATGGGGTACCATTTTCATTTTAAGAACCAACTAGACCATGGGATGAATATTTTCAAGTTTTAAGGCAATCCTTGCAAATGTTCAGGATCAAACTTGTGCAAAAGGTTGCTGGTAGAAAGGCCACTGCACAAGCTCTTCTAGTTTATGATCAACAGAACAAGTAACTGAATACAAAGGTCACTCTGCACAAAAAAACTGGCACCAATTTCCATGAGCAAAATGAAACATGACTGGTTGCTGGACCAGTCCTGTTCGATTAAAATAAGGGCAGTCAACAATCTGATGGTCTACTCCTTGAGATGCATACCAGTTTCCATGAGCAAGATGAAACATGAATGGTTGTGGAACAGTCCTGTTCGATTAAAATAAGGGCAGTCAACAATCTGATGGTCTACTCCTTGAGATGCATACCAGTTTCCATGAGCAAGATGAAACATGAATGGTTGTGGACCAGTCCTGTTCGATTAAAACAAGGGCAGTCAATAATTTGATGGTCTACTCCTTGAGATACATTTACATACCAATTTCATAAGTATAGATAAAACACATGTAATGTCCAAGATAGTGCAGGTGTTACAAATGGACAGCTAAAACACAATGTAACAGATGCACAAACACTGAAGCACATGAACAAACAAGTAAAACATTATATTCTCACCCACCTTCGCTGGCAAGGGAATTACATAATTAACCAATTTAATGGGGTCCATGCCCATACATGTTTGATTTGAGGGGAAACAGTATGGTAAGGGGTTTAACAGTGAAGGACACACACACACACACACACACACACACACACACACACACACACACACACACACACACACACACACACACACACACACACACACACACACACACGTGGAATGATATGATTCAACAATGCATTAAATATGTTGCCATTTTCATATTCACATTTATATAAAAAGTGGAGAATCAAAAAAAAACAAACAATATTTATAAAAGTTAAATTTTAACATTTCATTGTGTTAAAAAGATTTTGATCAACTTCCTATTCATTCTTTACATGTATCAATATACATCATCATGTTATGTATCAATACATGGCAGAGGCCTAATGACCCACCCCATGACAGAAGTGATAACACAACCCTTCTATTTACAGCAGTTGGGATAATGAAATATTGGAGAATAGAAAATAAGAGAATTTTTTCTTTTAGCTTTGCCACTATGCTGTTATGTACACTTGATCTGTATTATTTGTTGGCTTTTCTTAATGATGATATGTTATATACATTTGCAAGAAGTACCTTGCCTTCTCCAAAATCAAGTTCACTGTGTACCTGATCAGGGATGTTTAATTTGTAACCAACATAATACATAACTAATATTTCACTATGAGTGTCGATTAAATATTCAAATCATTATTAAACATGTAAACATGTTTACCTGAATTTGAGTTAAAAGATACAGTCTCAATTCTGACCTCAGAATCATCTAGAATGGAAAATTCCATTAAGTGACAGTATTTTTAGAATATGGTAAATGCAACAGATTTTAACTCTCCAAGGTAGTTCATGGCTCACTTGGCACTGTCTGCCTAATTTCCAGGAGATTAACATGTTCTATGTGCATTATTACCACTTAAAAGAGTCCACTGCCTTTAAAGCTCACTCTGTACTTGCCAGCCATCTAAAGTGAATGTCAATGTTGTCATGCAGGTGCATTTCCTCAATTAAAAAGTAGTCTTTGTTATAAAATTTATTACTAATTTAGTTTCAACAAAGTCTATTCAATCCTTATTGCTGAATCCATAAAAATGAAAATTTTATTCATCAGTATAGACTTTTACAATGGTAGCCAGGTACTAAACTAGGTCAAAACAAGTGGATGTCAGATCTATCATAGCCAATAACAGGAGAGCAAGAATTTGTTTCAACATGCAGCTTTCATCATAGCTCACAACATTCAATCCAGTTTGTACTGGATCACAACTTCAGGTTAACTTCATGCAAAACAAATGCCAAAGTATTCTGACATTGATTTTGTTTCGTGTATTGATCGGGGTATGTTAAATAACGACCTTCCAAATGAATAAGGATGTATGAGGATCCAAATAAAATGAATTACTACCATTTAAAGGTATGTGCAATCAAATTCAAAAAAATTATGCCAATTACTTGTATAGTCAGTACTAAAGGCCTTGCATGACCAATATGACTTTTATTTTAAGCTGTTGATCTTACGAAAAAGTGTGCCAAGTCAATTTCAATGAAGTTTGCAATTTTGGTAAGTTATCCTCTCTGCTTTAGGGGACTGTAATAGAATCTAAAATTCCTCATCATGGTATCTTCAAAAGATTTAATTAACAAATACGCTGTTGTAGCATCCATGGCATACAGTTCAAGTGCAACACGATGTTGTGCAAGAATGACTGGAAATCCACTTTTTAATCGTAGCCACAACACCAGTTTTACTTTCAGAAGCACCATTAAAGTAAGCATAAACAAATGTGGGAGAATCTGAGTTTGGTTTTTAAGTACTTAAGAATAAAACCAATGTCACTCAAGGCAGTTTTAATAGCACTAAAGAATCCATCTGCAGTGGCATTTTCAGCAAGTACAATGTCAATGTCAATCATTCTCATATGTCTTTTATTGGGGGTGACAAATCTGATATACACCATCTACCATCTGCCAAAGCGTATGACAAATTTTGACTGTGTTATATAGCTTTTAACTGACTCTTTCTGTGATACAGTTATAGAATCCATGAAATTATTACAACCACAACTGTTAATTAAATTTCTCCCAAGTCAAGGCCATTATTAAGTTACATCAAAGTGGCCAAATCAAAATCATATAGGGTTTTGCCTGCTTTAACACCACCATATGTTGTATTTAAATATTACTGAAGTCTCTTCTCATTTTTAGTGATTTATGTGAGTGCCATTGGGGCCTGAATAATTGATGCAGTACTATGATTTTACACCCAGCACTTTCTATGTGTATGTATTATCTTCCCTACTATTTTCATGAGCTATCAGAGGATCTCTTTTTCAGATCTGACGTGGCACGACACAGTGCATTGGGCAAATTTATTCACTCAGGAAATTCTAACAAGCACAGCAAGACACTGCATTCTGTCCATGGTCATATGTTACCTGTGACCATGTCTGTTTCTGATTTTCCTTAAAAGAACTTACATGCTTGTTTGGGGTTGGGGGTGGGGGGGGTGGTGTTGTTGTAATATTGGCCCTATTTGAAGCAAGGCCACTTTTCTCCATTGTTGCTACTGATAGATTGAGATGAAAAGTTTAATTTGGGAAGGCTCATGATTAACCTAGTAACCTACACACTGTCAAATAGTAATCAGTTTAAATGTCTAAGCCTAAACATTTTGGATTAAGGATACACTGGATGATTTTAATGATTTTAGGCCAGAAACTTTCACATACTGGCTGGTCATAAAGACTAAAGAATGGAAAAATGGAAAATCAATGTTAAAAGTTACCTGGTCTCCGATCTCGGACCACTGCTATTTTCAGCCAATTGAAGCTGTTAATAGTTTACTGAGCTGTAAGAAACATTACTGAAAAACGTGTGGACAGACCCGAGTAAGAAAACATCCTGTCTTCCCGAAATATGGTAGGAGCATAAAAATGTGAGCCAGTCCCAAAGTTTGGTCATCATTTGTGGCACTGGCCTAGTTATTTTGTAGAAACTGTATTCCTTCTTGGAGTCACTTCAACCTTGACCTTTATGCTTTTGATCCAAAATCAATAAGTGCTCTTGTGTCTCAAACAAACACCATCCAAAAATTTAACTAAGACAGGTGGTACTGAATTTAACTAGTTTTGTGCAAATTTTTTTCCTTCTTTCAGTCATAGTAACCTTGATTTTTGACCTTCTGATCACAAAGTGAAAAGGTATTTCCTTGTCTCAAATATAATCATCTAACTTCGTTAAACCTGATGAAAAATGATTAATTGATCACAAGGAAACAATTGTTCTTCCTAGAATCACTATGACATTTGTTACGTTTAGGCTTGTACAAAAGGAACAAAAGAAAAGAGGGAAGTCAACAAGCTTTGTAAATTTAACAAAATAATTTATTTCCCTAGAAAACAAGAGAAAAATATGAAACAGGACTTATGGTTTGTGAATCTAATCCAAAAATTAATGCTAGAATTCAAAAATATAAGTCCTATCACTAAAAAGTTCTAACTTAATCCAAGTTCGAATGTCGATGAAGTTCCAATATGAAAGGCGATGACATCCTCTATAACCAGTTTGTGCTGATGTGTCAACAGTTCCTTCTTGAGTCACTAAGAATATAATTCCGGCTTTTGAATTCCAAAATAATTTAGTGAATGTCTTTGTCCAAGAATTTCGTTGAAGAAGAGTATTTTCCAGGGTGAATAAATTATTTTAAATAAAAAAACTCAATTCAAATGGCAACAACTGGAATACCTCTCTGCCTGAAGGTATATTTTATGACTGATCAAATCCAGTAGAAAAGGTCTGTTTCAACCCGCTATTTTAGATCACATGATGGCTCACGTGGTCACTTAACTTGAACAGCACAGTAAAAAAAAATGCCAATTTGCATGTAGGCTAGAATAGCTCTATCTAAGAATCAGATTCCCACACTGGAAATAAATTTAAAAATAAAACTGTTTCCAACAGACTAACACGTGGGCTGAACATGACCTTGGTAATGACCAATCATTTTCACTTGATGTTTACAAAATCGGAACCAAGGTCAAGAACTAGGTTAACTAAAAATATAACAGCAATAGACTGCGTGTTTATCAGGTCAAACAGAAAACCGAATTTTCCAAGAAACAAAAATCTAATCCAGTGAATAAAGTTATCATTACAATAATGTAATGAAATAAAAATAAAATAAAAGATAATTTAAAACACACACACAAGCAATTATATTACATATACGTAACACATTGACTTTGGAACTTTTGCTCCCCCCTCCCATCCCTCTATAGCTGTTTTTCTTAACTGAAATTCTTGCCATTAAATAATTTTTGTTTAAGGTATCCTGTATAAAGTTATTGTATTTTCTTTCAAGAACATGTACTGTCACTATGATCTTTTGAGCCATAAAATGAATAGATTCCTTCCTTGCCTAAATGCAAGCTACTTAAAAAGTCTGACAATGGTAGGTGATGGAGAACTAGAGGTTTTGTGTCTAAACGAAATGGGAAACTAAGATGGATGGACATAAGGACACAAAGACATATGAATGGATAGATAGTTGGATATCATACTATGATACACTGCCTACTGGCAGGCATTTGAAAGGTGACAGCCTGGATAAGGACACGGGCCACTAATTAGCATTATCTCTTGTTGTAGCTTAGTTTTAAGGCAAGGGGTATGAATGAATATGAAAGACACTATGAATGAATATGAAAGACACTATGAATGAATATGAAAGACACTATGAATATACATGGACAGCTGTCACTGATTCATATTTTCACTTGCAGTGACCCGACCATAAGGCATGGAGCAGGCTACAGTATCTAGCAAACAACACAGACATAATATATGCCTTGTTAAAGCTGCATTAAAATATCTTCTGTGGTTCAAAAATTATACTAAGGAAAAGAATACACATTAGAGTTACATTTATGTGGCTATGACTTCCAAATGGAAGCAAAGAGCATGGCTGTGGCATGTAATCTATACTTTGGGCATAGTTTCATTGAACTATCTTCAATGGTTCAAAATGTATACTCTAAACAAGTTTAAAAGTCACAAAATTACATTTTCTCTAACCATGACCTCCACCTCCGCTTATGACACGTGATACACTATCCAGTCATGCTACAAACTTGAGCAAATTTTCATTAAAATATCTACATTGGTTCAAAACTTATACTCCAGACAAGAATACCAATTACATTATGACATTTTGCTTGCCATGACTATAACCCTGAGGAAGAAGGCATGGATACACTATGTAATACACCATTTACAATAAATATAATTGACGAAAGTTTCATTATACACCACTCCCTCGATAGCTCGTGCCCTGATAACTTGCGAACCCGCTTATAACGCGGGGTCAGGCATGGATCCCATTTTTTAAAACCAGAAATTACCCCAAAAATAGATCCCCATTTTATGAACTTTTTGGAAATCGCGATCAAAATTAGCTACAAAAACATTGATATAGCACTCATTTTATCATCTAAAATGGTAGATAGGACCTGGAAATTTTAATCAACATTATGAAATACCAAATTTAAAAATAAGTCATACAATTTTTTTTTACATTTTCTTTCCAAGTGACATTCCTAGCACACCGCAATTAATGATATGTAAGGAAATTTTGATCAACGAAAATGTCACTTACGTCGAGTGGAGGCAGTACTTTAACCCTTTACCTCATACAAGCGCCTTTGGACGCCTCTACTCCAATCGCATGGAAGTGCCTTTGGACGCCTCTACCTGATTCGCATATAAGCGCCTTTTGATGCCTCTACACCATTCTCATGGAAGCGCCTTTTGACGCCTGCTGTAAATATCAGCCATTTTGAGCGGGTTTTCGTAGCGCCACCTTCGGGGAAAACCCCCTATTAGATGCTACATTCATTGGTGTGAATGACCATTACGTTGGATCACATGGTCACTGTTTATGCTCTGGTCGAAATCTGCTATTTAAAGTAACTAGGTCGTATTCTCCACTCTCCAAAATGGAGGTCGCGGATTTCATTCAGTACTTACTCGAGTTTTCACAATTAGAATCGCAACTATGAAAGCTTCAATAACTTAGGTAAAGGCTCTGATACTGATGTAGGAAGCCATTAGTTTTATAAATTATCAAATTCAGCTAATTAGTGATGCAGACGCAGACAAAAAACTTGTAAATTTCGAGTATGAGAAATGGTAGCTACGGTTGGTCACGCGGCTTCGCTGACTTGACGGTGAACGATTTCTCTAGATTTTAAGGCACATAAAAAATTCTTCTGTGAAAAATAATTATACAGCTATAACGACCGGATTTTACTCTTAAATCTTTCACATACATAATATATGTGTACCAAAAACATAAAATGGTTAAAATTGCTGTTAAATGTAACATACACTTCACTGCTTAACAGGCCTATGTGTATGGAGTAGAATAAGTAAAAGGTGTCCTATTTATAGCGCACTGCACTGGGTAACTTTGCTACATGCGTATCAAAGGGCTAAAAAGCCATACACTCTATGAGGGAAAGGATTAATAAATAAATACAAATTAAATAATTTTTTATCAACTGAAATTTGTGTTCTAGTTCTATCTCCCAGTTCCTTTTAAGTGTAATCATCATAAATGCAATGTGTCCTCTTGTAATTAAATGTAAAATGTGTCAATCTAACGTAACAGCTATGTCCACAAGCATTTCTCTGAGAACCTATTTAGGTGCCGACCATGTTTTGATAACTGACTTGCAGAAGTATTTGTTGCATTGTTGCATTGAATTAAAAGCGGGCCTCCTTTGTATTATCATGTTAATTATGTCTTTTGAATCAAATAATGGAGGTGAAATAAAAAAAAATTTAAAAGGCATGAAAATCCTACAAACTTAAAATCTAGCCCCGGTTGTATGTTGGGTGAACTCACTTTAGTTGATCAATTGAACGCTGTTGTAAATGTTATTGTGTATGTAACATAAACTACCTTAAATTAACCGACTCATTGGTAACTGTGATCAAAGATAGCACGGCAACCAAGTGAACAGAATACTATACTTCATAAAATAAAGAGCTTGGTTTCACAGATACTGACCATTGTGGGCAAGCAAGTTTCAGAGAATTCTTGAAATGGCACTTTGAGATATCCTCAAGAATGATAAAAAGTTTCATTATTACTTCCAATGAAATCACGATATCAATACTGTACTAATTGAACAGCACAAAAATTGAGATTCGACGTAGATGATTGTTTCATGAAAATTTCGCTTGTTTTTTGAACAAAAGGAATCTTGTTTGGTGGTTTATCAACAGTTAGTCTAGTTCCCTGCTCTTATGACTCTCAATTTGGCAGGATACAATGCCATACCACTATGGGAACCAGACTCATCAAGAAAACAAAAAGCAGTGATGTAATACACACGTTTTCGTGTAAACGTAATGGTTGTTGAAACCAGTTGGAACGATCTTTCACACGTTGGACATTTTGAAAATAAATGTTATTTAAACAGAATATCGAACAACTTCATTAGAAAAAGTGCGTTATTAAAAATTATTATCTACGTGAATGCAAAATGATGATTCAGTCATTAAACAGTGAAGTTCCCTAACCCCGACACCCCCACCCCACCCCCGCTGTTTTCTTGATGTCCAAGCAATTTTTTTTCAATTTTTGGTGGTCCCTCGGTAACTCGCACCCTCGCTTATAGCGCAGTCTATGTTTGTGGACCCCACTGTGCGTGAGTTATCGAGGGAGTGGTGTAATATCTTCTGTGATTCAAAGATTATAATCCTCAAAGGGTTAAAATTCACATAATTACATTTTACCTTGAGGTAGGGGTTATGGCAATGGTATGCAACTCACCAACAAGTCAGTATATAAAGTTTCTCTCAAACTCTTACATGTTATGGGTCGAACAAGCAAATGGTAATAGGCAGACAGACAACGCCACCACATATCAGGTGTATAAAATGGTATGAAAATTGTAGACAATACTGTAGTAAAATCCTATTCATATGATTTATTGGATTTCCAAACAAATGATGTGCCACCAAGCCAGCATATATTGTAAGACTAAACTCAAACATCTCAACTCTCTTCATCCAAATGTTTTTCATGTCCCCTGAGGAGTTCAGATACATCAGGTTCTACGCTAACTTTGATGTTTTCATGTCCCTTGAGAAGTTCAGATATATCAGGTTCTACACTAACTTTGGTGTTTTTCACGTCCCTTGAGGAGTTCAGATACATCAGGTAATACGCTAACTTTGGTGTTTTTCACGTCCCTTGAGGAGTTCAGATACATCAGGTAATACGCTAACTTTGGTGTTTTTCACGTCCCTTGAGGAGTTCAGATACATCAGGTAATACGCTAACTTTGGTGTTTTTCATATCTCTTGAGGAGTTCAGATACATCAGGTAATACGCTAACTTTGGTGTTTTTCACATCACTTGAGAAGTTCAGATACATCAGGTTCTACACTAACTTTGGTGTTTTTCACGTCCCTTGAGGAGTTTAGATACAAAGGTAATACGCTAACTTTGGTGTTTTTCATGTCACTTGAGAAGTTCAGATATATCAGGTTCTACGCTAACTTTGGTGTTTTTCGTGTCACTTGAGGAGTTCAGATACATCAGGTTCTATGCTAACTTTGATGTTTTTCATGTCCCTTGAGGAGTTCAGATACATCAGGTTCTACGCTAACTTTGGTGTTTTTCATGTCTCTTGAGGAGTTCAGATACATGAGGTTTTACACTAACTTTGATGTTTTTCGTGTCCCATGAAGTGTTCAGATACATGAGGTTTTACATTAACTTTGATGTTTTTCATGTCTCTTGAGGAGTTCAGATATACAGCTCTCCCTCGATAACTCGCGCACAACGGAGTCCACAAACATAGACCGCACTATAAGCGAGGGCGCGAGTTACCGAGGGACCTCCAAAAGTTGAAAAAATTTGCTTAAACATCGAGAAAACAGCGGGGGGGGGAGCGGGTTTAGGGAACTGAGCCGTTTAATGACTAAATGCTCATTTTACAATCACGTCGATAATAATTTTTAATAATGCGCTTTTTCTAATGAAGTTGTTCGTTATTCTGTTTAAATAACATTTATTTTCAAAATGTCCAACATGTGAAAAATTGTTCGAACTGGTTTCAACAACCATCACGTGTACGTGACAACATCTGTGTATTACGTCACTGCTTTTGGTTTTCTTGATGAGTCTGGTTCCCGGAGTGGTTTTTAATAGTATCCTGCCAAATCAGGAGTTAAAAAAGCAGGTAACTAGACTAACTGTCGATACACCAACAAACAAGATTCCTTTTTTTCAAAAACATGAGAAATTTATTTCATGAGGCAATCGTCTACGTCGAATCTCAATTTTTGTATTCTTCATTTAGTACAGTATTGATGTCATGATTTCACTGGAAGTAATAATGAAACTTCTTATCATCCTTGAGGATATCTCTAAGTGCCAGTTCAAGAATTCTCTGAAACCCGCTTGCCCACAATGGTCTGTATCTGTGAAACCAAGCTCTTTATTTTACAAAGTATTCATTTCGCTTGGTTGCCTTGCTATCTTTGATCAGTTACCAACAAGTTGGTTAATTTAAGGTAGTTTATGTTACATACACAATAACATTTATAACAGTGACTGATCAAATGAAGTGAGTTCACCCGACCTAAGACCGGAGCCGCTAGATTTTAAGTTTGTAGGATTTTCATGCCTTTTAACTTTTCTTTTATTCCAGCTCCTTTATTTGATTCAAAAGACATAATTAGGCCAGCTTTTAATTCAATGCAACAATACAACAAATACTTACGCAAGTCAGTTATCAAAGCACAGTCGGCACCTAATTAGGTTCTCAGAGAAACGCTCACGGACATAGCTGTTACGGTAGACTGACACATTTTATGTTTAATTACAAGAGGACACATTGCATTTATGATGATTACACTTAAAAGGAACTAAAAGACAGAACTAGAACATAAATTTCAATTAATAAAAAAATTCTTTAATTTGCATTTATTTATTAAAGTACTGCCTCCACTTGGCGTAAGTGACATTTTCATTGATCGAAATTTCCTTACATATTGTTAATTGCGGTGTACTACCGTTTGGAAAGAAAATGTAAAAAAATTGTATGACTTATTTTTAAATTTGATATTTCATAATGCTGATTAAAAGTTCAGGTCCTATCTACCGTTTTCGAAGATAAAACAAGTGATATATCAAAGTTTCCGTTACTAATTTTGATTGCGATTTTCTTCAAGTTCAATAAATAGGGATCAATTTTGGGGGTATTTTCTGGTTTTAAAAATGGGATCCACGCCTGACCCTGCGTTATAAGTGGCTTCATGAGTTATCAGGGCGCGAGTTATCGAGGGAGTGGTGTATCAGGTTCTACACTAACTGTAATGTTTTTCATGTACCTTGAGGAGTTAAGATACAATCGATTCTATGCTAACCCTGATGTTTTTCATGTCCCATGAGGTGTTCAGATACATGAGGTTCCACACTAACTGTGACGTTTTTCATGTCCCTTGATGTGTTCAGTTACTTGAGGTTCCACACTAACTGTGATGTTTTTCATATACCTTGAGGAGTTAAGATACATGTGGTTCTAAATTAACTGTGATATTTTTCCATGTACCTTGAGGAGTTAAGATATATGAGGTTCTACACTAACTTCTTTGCATTTCATGGAGTAGAATTTGATGGATGTAGATTTAAATAATAACTCACCACTCTCTGTAAAAGTTGGCAGATGGGAAAGTGACTCTCTGACCCTGCTGTATGGAGAGAGAGGAAGTTCTGGCTGCTCTACTTCAGTTGGAGTGCTGGGATCTGTGCTACTGTCCTGAAATGGGCAATGAATCAAGGAGTGTACATTAGGTTAATTTACTGAAATTTAACTTTTGACTCATTTTTGCAGGAGAACATGTGATATATGTCGCATGGGCACACCTTACAAATCACAACAATTGCTATAGCAGATTTGTCAGTGTGAAGTATCAGTCATATTTTCTGAAAACAACCATTCAAAACTTCTGACCAGTATGACTATAATTCTCAGAGCAAAGCTGTATTGTTTTATATGGATTTAACTGTTGGCTTCAAAAGTTACTGGCCCAAATTCTATCAGATTCTGAAAGAAAATTAAATCACTTCTGATAATATGTCAAGATAAAATTTCTATGCACAGATGATGTTCATTTAGGAGAATGCTCATGTTTACAGAGGATGTACTTTTTTTGCCAATAGGAAAGAATACTTGAGATACAAAACGAACTTGAGATATTTAATGAAAGTCGGTCATCTAAGACTGGTCATCATTTGACTCTTGTCAATAATCTTACATTAGATTCAAATCAATTCTGTTACACTACTGATACCACCATTACCCAATAACACAGTATGTGTTACTGTTACATTGCATATGACCACCATAACCCAGTATGTGTTACTCTGACCACCATAACGCAATATTTGTTATTCTGTTATACTACACATTAGGGGTGGGTATTGAATTAAAAATCATATTGCAATATATTACAATATTAAATGAAATATTTCAATACTATTCCAATATATTGATTTAAGAAAGAATTACAGATTACTTTTAATTTATTGAAAAAAATGAATGCAAACTGCAATAAAGTAATTAAACTTATTGAATTACATAATTATACCACAGCAGAGAAAAAGAATAAGATACAGTACAATAGCTGCAATCTAACACAGAAATAAAATGAGTTACAACTGAAGGCTTATCTGAACAGTGAAAAATTGGTGGTTTACTTTTTGATAAACACAAATGCATAATTGATCTTTTCATTGTCACTTTACCCAGTAGTTCAGATTCATTTGCAATGGAAATCATATGATGGAACTTACTTCATATTTTTGTAAATGAAGATAAGAGCATAAACATGATTTGGTTTTAGGGCTGAACACTGCATTTACTATATCTCCTGCATTGGAGAACACCCTCTCAGATGGCATACTAGCTGCTGGGATGCACAATAAGGAATTAGCAAAGCTTAGCTAAGCTAAAAATCTCTGCTTGTGATTTTTCCACCAATGAAGAGGATTGGAATTCAAGGGAATGCTCTACAGTTCTTAAGCTCTTTTTCTAGCGGTTCCATTTGTGTTTCTGAAGTCTTAACACCAGTTATGAAGCCATCACCATGAAGTTCTTGCATGCTAGAACACAGGTACCTTTATCTATCGTATCACTCTGACCAATGTCTGACTTGAGCTTCTTGCAAACTGGTTGATTATCCTTAGCAGCCAAATCAGCTAACACACATAACTGCATGTGTAGCTGTGGCAAAGGTGGCAATTCTGACTGCCTAATATGACTCACAGATGAGTGATCAGTGCCATGTTCAGCCATCACTCTAACAATGATTTCTGATGCATTCTGCAAAATTTTGGTAAACATTTCATATCTTCGTTGGGGCCCGAAATGGCCAAGTGGTCTAAAGTGCTCACCATTACGAATCACTGCCATCTCACCTCTGTCTGCATGGGTTCATATCTTGGGTTCAGCAAATGTGGGTATGTGGGAAAGATTGCCAGTAGCTTCTCATGGGTTGATGGTTCTTTCTGAGGTTTTCCCAGGTTCTGCTTCCACCATCAATACTGGCTGCCATGTATAGCATATCATGTGCTGAAAAATGGCATTAAACCCTACAACAACAACAACAACAATGACATATCTTCATTCATAACTGAGGAAAGGTAAGGCTTTAAAATGTGGATCCAAGGTAGCAGCAATGATGAGAGTTTCTTCTTGATGAATGTATCTATCTTGAAGATCATCAACCCCAGCCCTTATCATCTGAGCTATTACAAGAGAGTCAGCATCACCTTGTTGGAAAATGCTGTCAATAAGTTTGCAATGAAGAGGCATGATAACAGAAATGGTTGGAACAGCCTCAGCGCAAAGAGTTATTGCCACCACTTTCAGAAGTTTTAGACAAGCCATTACCTCCTCTGCCAGGCAAATGTCATCATCTGACAATGTGCTATAATCTTTCTCTTTTATTTTAGCAAGATCTTTCAATCTTGAAATGGCAATTACTGCACATTGCATTTCAAGAAACCTTGAAATCATGTAGTACTGCTCCATCTAGTGGGCACATCAGCTAGGAGCTTATGATCCGGTAGACTTAGCAATTCAATCTGGCTTCTCAGTTTAGCTGCTGAAATTGTACTTTGGTGGAAGAACCGAACTATCGGAAGAATCCTGCTGAGGAGAATTTCAATGAGTCTGATCTTGAGACACTTCTGTGCCGCCAAATTAATTGTATGTGCTTAACACTTGATGTGAAAGTTGCATCCTAAAAGAATCCTGCCTTGTCTATGTCAGATGCATTATCTGATACAATGGGTAGTATGGAGACAGACTGTATTTCCCATTCTTTGATGACCTCATGAATCACAAAGCTATTATGTTTATTCTCACAGGTGTGCCCTTCATACATGGGCCAAATTTAAAGAACATAGTTTATCAGCTTCCAATCCTTATCAGTGTGAGCTGATGCCAGATATGATTCAGCTGACCTCAATGTCCAACTATCTGTTGTCAATGCAACCTTCCCAGCATCATAGGTCCTCTGTTACCAGTGCATTGACTTGAACCTAATTTTGGGGAATGATCACTTCTGCAAACTGCTTTCTACCTGGGACATTATATCGTGGGTCAAGTGTATGTAACAGGTCTCTAAACTCTGATGAATCCATTACTCAGTATGGATGCATGTCCTTTATGATAAATCTGCACACCCTGTAAGTTATCAGTAAAGCACATGAAGAGTGGGAGGGGTATTTTGTGCCATGAGCTTTGATAACATTCTCTGGGTTGGCTTTAGCTTTAGAAAAATCGGAATTATCTTATGATGAACTCCCATTAGCAGACATTGATGATCTATTTTTGTCATCTCGTAATTATGACTTTTCCCTGGATGGTGCTTGTTCTTATGGTAGCTTAGATTTGTGGTTCCACAGAAAACTTAACATGAGCCTTGCATACTCTGCACACAACAATTGCCTCATGGATTTTTGCATCTGTTTTACTCTTTCTTAATACAAAATGAGTCCATATGGCCATCAACACTTTCAAATTTTTCACCAGGTTGTACTCAGCCATGCTTGAAATACTTGTAGCTAAAGGTCAATATAAGTTAGTTGTCTGTCAGCAATGTGCTTATTTGTAGACAAAAAGAAGTTAAAG
Source organism: Megalonaias nervosa (assembly GCA_016617855.1). Classification (NCBI taxonomy): domain Eukaryota; kingdom Metazoa; phylum Mollusca; class Bivalvia; order Unionida; family Unionidae; genus Megalonaias; species Megalonaias nervosa. The sequence continues at coordinate 8,814 of JAECUM010001899.1, read as the reverse complement.
CTTCAAAGGAATGAAGATTCACATAAATGTAACTTCAGATTACCCATGCTGCCACTTCCCAGGAAACAAAATAGAAATGTTACTGAAGCAGATTACCAGAGGTAAAGGTATGGAATTCAATAGGTCGTTGTCAATCAGAAACTATTTTGAGTACTGAAATATGGCTAATATTAATTTATAAAAATAGCAGAGTTCATTTGCAACTTTTTATCAAAATTTACTTTAATAAAGTACTATACTGACATAAGAAAGTTATATCACAATCATTGAATCATCGGTTTAATACCACAATATATCGGTATTCTGTATTATCACGCACACCTATTACATATGACCCTTTACCCGATATTGATTACTCTTCTTATATACTAAAGAATATTTATGTCCGAAACCAAAGATCCAATGATGTAGCAAAATATCTAAGCCAGTAATAAAGAAAAAAAATGGACATGAATGAAGTAAATTAAAATATACTGTACTGCGAGTCAATGGTCAATTTGTAGGTTTTAGCAGGATGTGCACATTAATGGCTTTATCATACTGAGGAAAAAGGGCTAAGTACCTTACACTGTGAATTAAACCAAACAAGATATTTTATATTGACATTAGTGTGGGGACACTTCATACAATATGATCTTGGTAATATTTTGTTGTTACATGAGCCATCATTGGTTTGTGCAGTTTTGTTCTCAGAAACTCGATTAGTGATAATGATAACCAGTCTCTGAAGCCACCCAGTAATGATTATACAAACCTAATAACTACCTTAAAACATCCACTCTGACAGGATCTTCTACACTGTGTACTGAATTAAAACAAACACAATAGCAAATAATTTAGGACTGAGCTGTAACTGCAAATTATTAAATGGGAACAGTTTCAACCTCAATTTTATATATATATATATATATATATATATATATATATATATATATATATATATGTATGTATATGCATATATATATATACACACACACACATACACAATTTTCAAATATACAGAGTGATGGTGAGTTAAACATTTTGTGATGTACAGTAATTCTGTGTTGCTGTTTTGTCTAAATGAAAGAATTCTTGATTAATGGCTTCAATCCTAATTGAATTCCTCAGTACTGAGTGTAACATGCAGAAACAATTATAATGTCTGGGCAGCTAACTGTATTTTTTACTTCAGGAATGGTGAGCAATTTCCTCACATAAATATACCCATCTCTCACATCCCACCCTACCCCATGACAGAGATGAGTCTATATCCCTACCTCCACACATCCCTTCCTTATCCCATGAAGGAAACGAGTCTATACCCCTGCCTCTACACATCCCTTCCTTATCCCATGAAGGAAATGAGTCTATACCCCTGCCTCTACACATCCCTTCCTTATCCCATGAAGGAAATGAGTCTATACCCCTGCCTCTACACATCCCTTCCTTATCCCATGAAGGAAATGAGTCTATACCCCTGCCTCTACACACCCCTTCCTTATCCCATGAAGGAAATGAGTCTATACCCCTGCCTCTTCAAATTCCACCCAACCCTGTGACGGAGATGGGTCTATACCCCCACCTTCTCATATCCCATCCCATCCCTACTCCATGACAGAGATGATTCTATACCACCACCTCTTCACTTCCCTTCCTTATCCCATGATGAAGACAATTCTATACCCCTGCCTCATCATATTCCACCAATATCCCATGATGGAAGTGAGTCATACCCACACCTCTTCACATCCCACCTAACAATGGAGATGAGTCTATTGTATAAAAAAGCACATCACTCTTTTTAAAACGACCGGTCAATATGCATATCTGATGATGATAATGATCAGCTTAACGCAGATTGTAAGTTTCAAAGCAATATACTGAAACTACAAACTAAGGGTATCTACATTCAAAACATCCTGTCTTACGAACATGGCAGTAACTATTATAATAATAACAGAAGAACAATGCTTTGTCTATATAGTTTTAAGACTGTGATCTATGCACCATGATTCACAGTGATCCATTAACAAGAGTCTCTAGAAGAGATGATGCATTACTGGCTGAAAACAATTTCCAGGAATTCAAGATAAGACCATTTCTTCCATATAATTCTTCCTTGATAACAATATCAATTCAGCTGTTGTGGTGGATATATTGGACATAAACTAGGCACAATTTTCAATGAGGACTAACAAGGCATCATAAGAAGTCTTCTGGTGGAAACCCCATCTTGATATGACTTTCCATTTTGGAGCAGCAATGATAAAAAGATGGATGTCATGGTGGCCATATTCGATATCAGACAGACACCATTTCTATTTGGTACCAACTAGGCATCATAAAAAGTCTTTTGGTCAATGCACAATATCGATACAACTAGCAATCATCAAGGAGAAGCAGTGAAAACAAGACTTTCAAGATTGCCATTGTAGTAGTCAAAATTATCAGTTGGATTAGTACCATTTTCATTTACATTTTCATCTTGGCAATTTAAAAATGACTCTGTATATCTTGGAATTTATTAAAATAGCTTTTAATTCACTTTATATTAGTGTATTCTGTCCATTGTGCTTATTGCAAATGCACCACTCTCGTAACTACAGTACTTAAAAACTTTAATGCAGAACTTTAATGAACAAGACAAGCAGGAAAATAACCCTAACTATTTGAGAGAAAGAAGTCCCTTGCAGGGGTTTGTGTTCTACTGCATGAAAAAATGTCAAGGAATCCAAGATGAATCCATTTCTTCTTTTTAACTGCGAGTACTGAAATCATCTCAGGACAATAACTCTTTTTGACATGAAGGTCCCTTGAAGGGGTTTGTGCTCTACTGGCTGAAAAGATGTCAAGAAATCCAGGATGAATCCATTTCTTTTCTTTTGGTTTCTTTTTAACTGTGAGTGTTGAAATCATCTCATATATTCTTACACAATAATAATATTCCAAATCTGCTGCAGTGATGGCCTTATTGGACTAAGATTAACACATTATTCATTTAGGACCAACTCCCTGGGATTTTGTGGTCTTTCCTAAAAAACTCAAAAGCCATAGTTTTTTTTCGAATAGGATCAGCTTGTCCAAACATAACATTTAACAATTTGGTCACTAAATACCAAATGCCCACAAAAAAAAAAATGCATACTAGACCAACAGAAGACGCTTCTGATCAATAATGATGCTATCTTCAAATGCAGTCTACCATGTTCATTGACATTTCTTACTGCTCTCCTTTTCCACTTGTATTTTCAGGTCTTGTTTAGTCCACACACCACAGTGTTGAAAACAATGTTCGTTTCTTCCAGGCTTGTGGGTACACACCTCGAGTGAAATATAACTCAAGTGTGGCAATTCATATGATGGTAATGAAATGAGGATGTTGTTGTTGTTGTTGTTGTTGTTATAGGGTTTAATGCCATTTTTCAGCACAAGATAGGTAATGAAATGAGGATGTGAGATTCCATCTACTATGGAACTATATACATGTACATAGTAATCAGAATCATTGCTTTTGACTGTATGAATATTTATTGGACTTTCATGTAACATAAAAATTAGCTTATGTTGCCACTAGCACAGTTTATTACTGAATACCGATTGTAGCAGTACAGTGTATATGTATACAGAAGTGTAGAACATATTGATTTTCACATGGAAGATAAATATGATTTTAGTCATTCTCTATTGCAGTGCATGTCTAATGTGATTTGTCTTATTCAGCATAGTTGTTTTGTTCTACATCAAGAACATATTCACTATCATTGTCAATACCAGTAACTGATAACATTTCAATTTTTCATACTTATAGGCATGTTAAAGTTGTCAGGACTTTCAACCACTGACCTAAATTTTTCCACATTGTAACTGAGCCAATAAGATACATGCTATTATCTGGAAAGTTACTGTTTTTGCACTTTGTACCTTTTTATAATACGTGTTTTGAATTTCAATCAAAATATTTTTGACACTAAATGTTTACTTTCTCTTTAAATTTATGGTACATTAAAATTCCAATAACTTTACACTAATGTCAAGATTTTCCTCTCGTATGATGTTAGGAGAAGGCTGAAAGAGGCCTGCAAATTTAATTTCCCTCTCTTCAGGGCTGCACAGAAGGATGGATGAAACCTTGTCTTGCTTTGCTGTGGTGGTTCAGTGCAAACAATTATGCAGTTCACATCATGTCTATTTTGATAAATTCTTTTAGACTAAGCTTTCTTCGGTAAACATCAAGTTATTCAACACATGATATACTTTTAATTAAGGTCATTTTGAGTGCCACATAACTTATATAATACAGCCATTATGTCATAATTACTTACAAGACATTTGATAATATTAACAAATGTTACAATCTGTGGCCCACATTGAAAAATAAATCAGACTGGCACTTGTTTCATTTAGGACTAGAAATCAGAGCAAACCTTTTGGTGAAAATCACATGTCGATATGAACATTCATCTAGGCGGAGTAATACTAATAAAGTTTCCAAGATGACCACCATTGTGGCCATACTGGATGTCAGGTATGCACCATTTTCATTTAAGACCAACAAGATATCATAAAGTTCTTGAAGAAATCGCATGACTTTTCCATTCAGGAGAAGTAGCAATAACAAGATTTTTAAGATGGCTGCTATGGAGGTCATCTTGGGTGTCAAATTGATACCATTGTAATTTAGGACTAGCTAGGCATTGTAAGAAGTCTTTTGGTGAAAACCCCATGTCAACAGAACCATCTTCTTTTAAACTGTTGTCGTTTTGGGTTTAATTCCATTTTTTCAGCCCAAGATATGCTATGTATGGTGGCCAGTACATCTGGTGGAAGAAGAACCCGGAAAAATCCCAGTGAAAACTGCAAACCCATGCGAAACTACCAGCAACCTTTCTCACACATCCACAATGGCTAAGCCCGAGACTCAAGCCTATGCAGACAGAGGTGAGATGTTGATGATCTGTAAAGCAGAGTGTCTTAGACGACTCGGCCACCCAGTGCCCATCATTTTCTTTTAAGAACCAATAAGACATCATAAGAAGTCTTTTGGTGAAAACCTCAAGTTGGTATGACCAACCATATAGGCGTAGTAGCAATAATATTATTGTCAAACTGTCTGCCATGGTGACCATATTGAAGGGCTTTCCCTAAGCACCAGTAGCTAAGAAAATTATCCATCTAAATCTGCCTGAACAATGGGCTACTTTTTGATGCCCCTTGTATTTCACTTAAAGTAACACCCTCAAATTCCCGGTTACTATTAAATCATTACCAGCTACTTCCAATCTTATGGAATATCCTGCATTGTATATTAGCGGGGCACCGATTTCAATTAGGATCAACCTGACCTTGGGATAAATCTGTCTGTGGAGTTTGGTGGTAATCGTCCCAGAGCAGAGTAGTAACAACAAACTTACGCCAATAGATGCCAGATGAATAGTCATCACATAAGCTCTTCTGGTCTACAAGCAGTGGTAAAATAACCAATGACAGTATGACTGGGCTGCAAGTCATACAAGAGTACCTTCAAGGAGGCCGTAAAACAATTTCCCAGAATCCATCATAAGTATATTTTTGCCTGTTCTTTCATTCTTTTTGACTAATGATTACTGCAACTATTTCACAAATTTTTAAGAATCTCCAAAATACTAAATTTGGTAACAAAAATATTTCTATGTTTGAGTTAACATGTTCACAAGGTAACCATAAACGTAGTGCAAAACTCTTTCTCATGTCCTTTGACCCTGAATCATGGCTCTGATCATAGAACGAAACAAGCCCTAACCTCAGTGTATATACCATATGGATGGAGAGCTGAACTTGTGGACAGACAGGCACATAAATCCAATCTGATCAACAAATTATTGGTAAACCATTTTCAATTATTTTCATATCAATATTATCATATTTAAATTATCTGCTTATGCAGATAACAATATTCTGGCATATCCAAGAACTCAAATTCTGATCAATCTTGAAATTAGGGTTTGACAATCATCATACTACAGACCTGTAAGTAGTATCCTACAGCAATCTGCTGAACTTGCAATGCAACTACATGTTATTTGGTGTGCTGGTATCTTGTTTATTATAACTCAATGAAACACATAATATTTACATGAAGCAACCCAAGTCCCATGTTCCTGTTAACATGAAATTGCACATAATTAAAGAGGCAGGTCATAATATTATTGTCAACCTTTATAGTCATTGCAGTTGTCAGATAAAAATGACTGGACTGTATATAGATTTATCAAATAAAAAAAACACAACTAAAAGTGACAAAACATGCAAATGAAAATTACATAATGGAATTTGAATGCTGACATATTCTGAAAAGTCTCTCTACCTCCATCATGTTTTCTATTTCACTGATGACCTCGTCAGCTGTGAGGATGTGGTCGCTATCATGGTGGTGATGGTTGATGATCATCGAGTGGAAGTCCATAGCTTGTGCCAACTCCTCATCATCTGAGACATCTAATTCTTGTTGTTCTACTTCCTACAAAGGCAAATCACAATAAACTGTGCATCTGCAATTAATCAAGTACAGTAAACTCCCAATTTATGCACATTTGACTTACCAGTCTCGCATTTACATGAATATTAACACTAAAGCAGACAAATACACTGTGAAATGCAGGTCATTCGCATATATATGAGAACATGCAGCATGGTTTCAAAAGCAGGATTCTGGAAGTTTTACTCAAGTCTCAGTGTCACCGTTATGGTAGAAGCATCTCTGCACATCATTCTCAGTTAACAGCTTTCTTAACCTCTTGAACTTGTGGAGATATATGAAAAAGGTAAGCTCAATTAGATGTGCTAAAGGGCTTAATAAGTGAACTCTCCATTCAATTAAGGACAATGGGGAGTCCTGTACATGTTCATCTACTGCCCATGTTTCATTAGCAAGGTCTGTTATGAGGGAAAAAATGGAACATGTGCTAATAACATTAGATTGAGCACCCAAGAACATGTGCAGCTTTTGACCCAGGTGATTCAAACAAAGGCATGCAGCATTTATGAAATGTCAACTGGTGATGATTTTCAACCCAAGAGATTTAATGCAAGTGCCGGATGGTTAAATAGATTTAAAAAATGAATTGGTTGAAAAAGGTTTTATTTTGGTACCTTGGTGTAATAAATGTGAGATCTAAGTAATGCAACCACTCACCTTTCCAATATTTCCAATGGGAAAATTCAACTTAAGTAATTTGACATATGTGAGGTGTCTGAGGAAACAATATAAGCATAAATCATGCATTTGCTGTACAGGATGCATAGGTCTCAGAAATGCTTAATCACGTGTATTTGGAAGCAAACATTTTATCTGAGACGCATAAAATTACTTACGCAAGAGTCCTTCATATGCATGCAAAAGCCGGGCAGCAAATTCAAAGGTTTGCCAGTCTTGTTTCAATCACCCTCTGAGTGGGAAAATGTGTTGATCAATTGATCATTTTAGCTGTGCTAATACAGTATTTACAATGACAAAATTTTTCAGTGGCTGAAAGGCCCCCAGATGTACATGTTGCTATTATAAGAGTACATCAAAAGAACATGACCCAATATCTGTGTGGCAAATTCAAAGACTTCGACTAGCTGCTGAGAGGTGGGAAGATATGCTGATATTTACAATGACTGAATTCAGAGGAAGATAGACCAGAGATGTACCTGTTGTCATTATATGAATGCATCAAATGAACAACTTTAGCTTTCATTACTGTGTTCATTTCCTACTGTAGTGCCTGTGACCTCAAAATCAAGACATGTCTAGACTCAGACAAAATGCTGTTTGTAAATTTGGATAAGTATTTTGGGGTTAAATGTCAAATTTACAAAGAATGTAATGAGATTCAGAAGAGTGTTAAAGTTGCTGTAGAACTGATATTTCGGATGGAACAGTAGCCAAGTGTAAGAAAGTGTAATATGCCTGGCTTAGTGTTTGCAAGGAGGCCTTTCCTTGAACTGACAAAATTCAGTCTGACTCCAATTGACAAACAAGAGCTATATGCCACTGATGTAAAGAATCTGGAAAATTAAAACTCAATTACAACCAGTGGTTCTTCTCACTGGACATTTAGCCACTTTAGGTATGCCCAATATGCTTATTGGGAATGCAACTTTTGCTGGTGGGACTCCTATTTTTACCAAAGTAGGAACCCTGGACTCCCAAGTTTAAAATCCAAGTGAGACCTCTGAGTATATACTCACTAATAAGACAGGTCCAGCTGCAACCAACATACACCTTGCTCTGCATCACATAATGCACAAGTATATCAGGTTCTATGTTTTGTGTTCTAATGATTACTCTTCTTAAAATGAACCGACCCAAATCTGCTGAAGCATTAATCATCAGCAGATCTGAGTCTATGCAATCTGCAGCTGGATCTGACATTGTATATATATATATATATATATATATATATATATATATACAAGCACACACAGAGTCTAACTGGCTGGATGTAAACATTTGTGGCAGTCCATTTCAATAACACCAGGCCAACAAAAAAAATGTGTTTCTGGTCAGCCAAACATCCCTGTTTGTTGTTGCCAACCCCACCTCTTTTTCCCCCTGGAGTAAAATTATTTTTTTTTTTAAATCCTGAAATTGTGCCCTTTTGCCAAGTGCTTGATGTGCTTAGTACCGTATATATACAAATTATAGTACATATGTTTTGTTTTTTTTTTAAAATACTTACCTACCCTGATATTAAAACCAGTGCAACACATATTTGGGGGATGCAGGCCTGAGTCTCCTTGATTATATTACCCATGTACAGAATTGGCCATACTGGATGGCAACACCATTTTCATATAGGAACAAATAAA